>PVLA01004904.1:110179-161729 GCA_004027455.1 Hydrochoerus hydrochaeris
GGAAGGGAAGGGAAGGGAAGGGAAGGGAAGGGAAGGGAAGGGAAGGGAAGGGAAGGGAAGGGAAGGGAAGAAAAGAAAAAGTATGTGTAGAACTTATAAACAATTTATAAGGGAAAAAAGGAAAGGGAATGAGAATATTATTACTTCAATAATTATAGAAAATATTATGTGACTGATATGGCATCAAATCATTCATTAATTTTTATTGAAATTATGCAAAAACACTACATGTCTGGAAAGAAATCTGGCAATAAACATGCTAAGTAATGTCTTGGACACTGCATAGAAAAACAAAGGGGTCAAAAAGAATCTGAAACCCTGACTCAGATACTTGCTTAATCTGTGTAGTCATTATGAATACATGTCCTGTGTCCTCAAATGTAAGCAAGTTACTTATCTGAGTATCCATCACATAATAACACTAAATAAACAGTAGTCTTTATTCTGACTGACAGAATTATAAGGGCTCCCTTTTTTGGTTTTAGTTCAATAACACTGTCTATAAAAAACTATGTTCTAAAAAAAAAGAAACATAAAATATGGAATTAAAATTTTTCAGCTGGACAATTTAACCTTGATTTCTTTTCAACTCTATCTCTAGCAAAACAGCCTACCTGTTATGTTCCTCAAATACACTAAAAGTGCTTTCGCTTCAGGAATTTTGGTGTTCTCTCTGTGAAATGCCAGCATCTGCTTTGCATGGCTCACTCATGGCCTACAGGTCCCTCTCAGAGGCCCTCTCCCCAGCCTGTACAGAATAGCAGTGAGCAGTATCTAACTCTGCCTAGGTGTGCTCTGGCAGGGTTTCTTTATGGCATTTAGCACCACCTGATCATATATACTTTGTTTTCATTTTGCCTTGCCCCAACCAAAATATAAGCTTCTAAAGGGCAGATTGTTAAAAGTCAATAATCTGAACATTGTCTGCCAAACAGCTGGTATACAAGAAATATTTCTTAAATCAATCTATTTAGTTTTATTTTTTAAATATTTATTTTTATTTCATTTTTTATTTTTTGGTTTTTTAAAATAGAATTTCACTATGTAGTATAGGCTGGCCTTCAACTCACTTTGTAGCACAGGCTGGCCTCAAATTCACAGTAATCCTCCTGCCTCAGCCTCCCAAGTAAGTACCACCACACCCACCTAAAAATTCTTTTATTTGAAGCTATCATTCAGTTAATGACAAACAATTTGAGTTGGCATGAGAAACATAAACTGCATTGAGTAATCCACATTTTACATCTGATACGCTTCACAATCAGTGACATGCATTTATAGGATAGGTCATTTGAAATCAGGTTTCCAGACTGAACGAAGACAGCAGTTGCAAGTAAATATTTGTCAAAATTTTTCAAAGTCTTGATCATCTTAGTCTACTCTGATACAAATACATAGTAGCTAGCCAACAAATCAGAAGCAACCAGTGTCTTTAAAGGTATATATAAAGCATATTCCCTTTCATGAGCCAAAATGCTAATCACATAAAAGAAATTAGCTTTCAGTTTGACTACTTTAAAAGCACTGAGATAATTACAAATGATGGGCTATTAGTTTCAATCAACATACAGTTAGATTACATAATTAAATGCAAACATAAATCATAAAAATTCAGTAATGTGCTCAAATTTAAATCAAAACATGAAACAAAAGCTGCTGAAAATCAAAGATAATAATCATTGTCATCACCCTAATAAAAACTTACCTTGCAGTTTTGTAGCAGTCGTATGAGATGTTCGAAGCAATTACTGTTAAGAAAAATGGCCTGAAGAACAGGCCTATCTGTGCAGTCTAACATGGCTGTGATGGTATCTAGGAAAGTAAAAGCAAAACCATTCATGTTAAAGTCAAAATTTAAGATCTAAACTTAGGAAGTTAAGACTTTTCAGTTAACAGAACAGATATAAATTAATTGGAAAACAACAGGGAGGAGAAATATAAAACCCACAGTTACCACTTGAAAGGAAAAGTGAACATTTTTACACTTCATTATTTCAAGTATTTGAATTTGATATATAACTGATACATAATTTTTCAAAGATTTAGTTATTCTTCCATCATAAGGCTTAAGTCTAAACAACTGTGTATCCTTTTCCTGATGTACTTTCATGATCAGAATTGCATTCACATGCACAAGACATATTTTTATTATTTTCATTCCAGCTACTGGCACCCTCTTTAGCCTCTCCTCTCACCCTGATCCCCTTCTTCATCTCTAAAGTCCACCTGCTAGTTTCCTGTCAACTACTTACTTATTTAGTACTACTTTAAATGTATTTTATTGCTTATATGAGAGAAAATGTGATTATTCAACTTTCTCAGACTGGCTTGTTGTGATTAACATGATAGCCTCCAATTTGATTTCACTTTTCTGCCAAAAAAAACCCCTAATAATACTTCTTTGAGTATGTGTGTGTGCATGTGTGTGCGCACGTGTGTGTAAAAAAAATCATGTTTTTTTTTCTACATTCATGTCTTGATGGACATCTAGACAGTCTCCAAAGTGTCCCTAGAAGTCTAACCAACTATTTTGCCCAATGTACTGTTAAGTAAGTACAACTCGTTATGTCTGGCAATATAGCCTCATTTATCACTACAAAATCAACATCTGGCCTCTGAAAATAATGACACCATTTTGCTCTCATTTCCACCAAAGGGTTTTCCCTACCTAGAAATCAAAGGACATCCAACATGGGCGATACCCCAGTTTCTAACAGAAAAGAAGTTTATTTGATAAGGACTCAAACTTATTTACAAACTTCTAATTTATTGTAATTATAAAATGTTTAACTATAAAGTAAAAAGTGAATCTTCCTATTAAAAACATAATGGGTAATTTCAAAGAAAATTTTAGTCTCAGAATGTCTAAGTTGATACTACACACATATAAATCTATACATCAAATCATTAACAGTGAGGGGGAGATCAAATATTGAGTATTTTCTTTTTCTTTTTACTGAATCTCCTAGTTTAGCTGTAAAGACAATGTTTTATTTCCACAATAAAGAACCATTAGTTAATAATATTTATTTTTAACAATACAACAGAGGAATGCAATAAGAAATTATATATTGTTGAGGGAGCTTGCAGAGCAAAGACATTATATGAATACTGTGAAACAAAACAATGAAAGAGAGGAAAAAAGAAAGAATATACATAGGAGCTCTGAAAGAAAAATAGAAACAAAGGCCTTCAAGAGGAAAGACAGATATTGAATTGAGCCATATAGACATGTTATAAAAGTAATTGACTCAATATAAGTAAAAAAACACTACCCATGACACTGAAAATTTACTTTTCCTAGAGTTTTAAAGTCAGAGCTGATTTTCTTTTTAATAGTGGTACTCTTAGTGTATTTACACATTAGAAAAATCAATTCTATATTAATTATTTGGAAGTAAAAAAACAAAGCATCTGTTATTACCATTTAAAAATCAACACTTGCCATACATTGGTGCTGTTATTTCAAAAGAAAATGGGAAATACAAAAGCAAAAAACAAGACTCAGAAGAAATCTCTACTGAACACTTACTTAGCATTTTGATCTGCAGAGCTATGAATCGGCTTTCCCACTGTCTGGACCTCCTTTGATTAGGTAAAGCTGAATGATCTGAATTGAGCAATTTGAAATAGTTCTCCAGAATAGTACTGGTTTCTACTTGTCGCTGATCAGAACTGCTAGTGAGAAGTATGTGGACCACTTCTATAAGGCACTTCAGGGTGAGTTCTACCTTCCTAACCACTTCTTCAAGATCTCCATCCTCCCAGGAATCACAATCTGCCAAAACTCTCATAAGAACTTCCATGGTGGCTGGAGAAATTGCTTGCAAAGCATTCCTCTGGAACATTAAAGACAATAAAAATGAAAATCAATCTAACTGCAGTTCTATGTTTGCAATGAGAAAAAGAATAAACCCTTAAGGCAATTTTTCTTTTAATAAGTCACCATATATAAAATTTTAGTGAATAATTTAACAGACACTGATGGTGTTTTATAAATGTTGTCTTCCCTTTCTCATGAATGGAAAATGTATTTCCCATCTTCCCTTGCAGCTAAGGGTAACCATGTAACAGTTCTGCTCAATGATACATCATAAAATGATACATCATAAAAGACAGAGAGTGCAGCACTTTGCCCTTGGTCCTTTTACCTTCTCCTATCCTAAACACTGTACAGTATTAGTGAAAGTAAATACACAGCAGAAGGGGCTCAACATTCAACCTCCCCTATGTTCCTTAACAAGGGAACCCTGATGTTTCCCTAGATGCTCAGCTACCAGAATGAGGATCACATTTCCTACCTCCCCTGTTGCTAAAGGAGTTGAGAAAGCAAGTTCTATCTATTTTTAAAATGTGGATATATCTGACTTCTTTGCAGTCCTATGACTCAGATTGGCAAATAAGACTTTAAAAAGACAGCAAATATCAGCTTTTCTTTTCGTTTTTTTCTGGTATTAGGATTGAACCCAGTGCCTTCAAAACTGAGCAACAGAGGATGACAGAAACATATTTTTATTTTTAAATTTATAACAGTAAAAGACACACTGCCATTAATCTCTCTCAAAATACTTCCCCTTGCTTCTAACGCACTTATCTAATCATTCATGCCAGTTTCTAAAGTAGTTTGGAACTACTTAAATGGGTATTTTTTGAGACATGGTCAGTCTATGTAGTTCAGGCTGGTCTCAAACTCCTGAAGATCCTCTTGCCTCAGCTTCCTCAGTACTGGAATTATACTGACATGTGCCACTACACCCAGCTTGTGGAATAATATTTTAAAATTTAAACACCATGTTTTTCAAACAAACAAGAGAAGAGGAGAAAGAGAGGGAGAAGGGAGAGTTGTGTAGGCTTGGCCTGAATTTGTGACTCTGTTGCCTCAGACTCCTAGAGAGCTGAAATTATGTGCATACATCACCATGCCTAGAAAGCATCAGCTTTTCACTATCTCTTTGGAGATCACTGGCACACTCATTCATGACTGCCTCAAGTTTTGTGCCCCAAATGCCAGCACAATGGCCAGAATTCTAGAAGCTTTTTTAGAGAGAGAGTGTAAAGATAACAGATGGAATTCAGCAGGAGTCCTTGAAGACCCCAGCCGCTTAGTCTTCTACTTCTGCAGAGTGCTGGAGACTGAACTACAGTCCTGGCTATGTTATGCTCATACTCCACCCCTGAGCTACATTACAGGCCCACATTTTTTAACTAAGAGAGGAAAGTAAACTAACGACATAAATTTATTATTAGCTGCTACTTCTGGTAAATCAAGTATTTACAACTGTCATACACTTGGTTTTTATACCTGTAGGTATTTTGTTGAGTGCTATACTTATATAAAAATATATCAAAAGATATGTATATCAAAAGAATACATCATATATGTCATGTAGTCATAATTACCCTGTAAATGTTACTGTTTCCATATTACACACAAAATAAAACACATGTAAATACTTTTATCTATGGTTAATTAGTTTCAGATGAATATGAGACTCACACTCAGTACCAAAGCCCTTGCTCTTAACACAAAACATTAACAGGCTGCATTTTGGGTGTATTTAGATTTTTGTGGGTTTTTTCAGTACCAGGGATCGAACTCATGACCTCGTGCTTGCCAGGCAGGCGTTTATGCCATTGAGATAAATTCTGGGCCAAATACTTGGTGGTTTTTCTGTTTTGTTTTGTTTTTGATACTGGGGATCATGACCTCACAATTGCCAGATAAGCACTTATGCCACTGAGCTAAATCCCAGGCCCACGTATTTAGAGAGAAAAAGAACAAATATGCCCATGGAAAGCCCAGGTACAATGATGTGCTCAGGAGACTGGACTTCGTTTTTTCAGTTTATCATCAGATGATCATTCTTATGTCTTCAGATATTCGATTCATCTAAATTCCTATGTACTGACCCCACATTCAACAAACAACTTTCTGTGGGGCACATCTGTAATCCCTGCACTCAGAAGGTAGAGGCAGGAGGACTTCTGTGAGTTCAAGGCCAGCCAGGGCTACACAGTAAGTCGGAGGCCAGCCTAAACCACCTAGCAATACCCTGTATCAAACAAACAAACAAACAAACAAACAAACAAACAAACTGACTTTGGTATAACTACAGGTATATCCTGACCACAGGATGTTTGAGTATTTTCAGTATATAAAATAAATTAAGCATCTATTATCTACTTAATTTCCATGTTGTTTACATTATAGACATTTCTTGGGGCTGTACTGTCCCTGCGTATTAACAAAAGTCTGTATTGTTGGTTCAAAAAGAGAATGAGATCCAAACAGAATCATTTCTATTTTCATTCATGCATATCTATCAATTCTTATACATAGTAGTGAAGAAATGAGGGAAAGGGAAGATACTGACCCAAAAGAAGAATATAACTGATGTAAGACTTAAACTGGAAAATATGACTCTGGATACTCTCTTTCACTGTAAGGAGATTCTTATCTTCCATCGAGGTAAATAGGAGAAGGTCACACAACCCACCAGGAAACCCAAGTGGGGATTCTGGCTTAGTACCACAAAGAAACAGGATAGATAAAAGAAAGAAAGAAATTTAAACCATGCTCTGGAGGCCCACAGATGGTAATAAAAATCAGTCTTTAAAATTTTCAGTAAGTACAAGTTTGTGGAGAGAAAATTAAAAAACAAAGATAAAGAAAAAAGGGAAATTGTAGTAGTACCAAGATAGGAAACTCATAATAGTATTTACAAAATAAATATCCAAGAAAGCAAATCTAAATTGGGTACATTTAATTTAAAAGATTAAATATATAAAGTCACATGCTGTTTACTTGAAAAATAACAATTGCTCTTTCAAATTTTGCTAACAGGACAGGAAGTACTAATTAAATTATTAAATAAAGAGCAATTTCTTATTGTTATGGGACTAACAGTTCCTTTTGCTTGGGTTTTACACATAAATAACCAAAACACTGATTTGGGGGGGGTTTTGTTGGTGGTGGTGGTGGTGTTTTGTTTCTTTTTTTTATAAATCAGTACTGGGGATTGAACTCACGACCCCATGCATGCTTGCAAAGCAGGCACTTATGCCACTGAGCTAAATCCCCAGCCCGGTGTTTTGTTTCTTGACACATAGTTCTTTAAAACAAATTGCATTTCTCACCATACAGTGCCAGGCTGGCCTTGAACGCCTGCCAATCCTCCTCCCTCAGTCTCCTGCATGCTGGAATTACAGGTGCATACCACCACACCCAGCTTCTCTGGTTTCTTCCCGAACATAGACAAGGGTTTCTCCCTTAAGCCCAGAATGCTAAGGTAATATGTCAAAAGTATTAACATAATTTTATATCTTTAAATAAAAATTTGTTTCTTTAAATAAAATTTAATTACATTTTTTAAACTAGAAATTTTAGCCAGGCATGGTGGTAAACACCTATAACCTTAGAATTTTGGAAGGCTGAGGCAGGATTATAAATCCAAACACAACCCAAGAAAACTGGTGACTCAGCAAGATCCTGTTTACAAAAGCACCAAACAAAAAAACAAAACAAAAAAAACAAACAAGAGCTGTGGATGCAGGTCACTGTAGGCCTTGGGCTCAATTTCCAGTACTAAGAAACAAAAAAAGTTTCTAACTTTTAAAGTGAAATTGTAACTGAAACTTACAATTTGTTATAAAGAATGTAACACACTAATATCAAAAAATATTTTATGTGAAAGAAAAATCTAACTTAAAATAGGGAAGAATTTTAACCTTCTAGGTATGGTGTCACATGCCTGTAATACTAGCACTCTAGCACTGGGGAGGCTGAGCCAGGAGAATTGTAATTCCAGGTCCACCTAGTCTACATAGGTCATTCTAGACTACAGAGTGAGACTCTCTCAAAAAACACAACAAAAAAGAATTTTCAACCTAAGAGAGAGAGTAAGGGGAGAAAGCAAGAAAATTCAAGGGAGATATAATCTTAGAAAAAATTGTATCATTATTTTCACTAATCTTCAACTGAAGTTTACTTTCACCTTCACATTTAAATATGAACAAAGCACATTTGTAGTTTTATCACTGATGTTTATTGTAAACACTAAACCACATTTGTGGTTTTACCAGTAATAAATCATATATATTTTCACGTATGACAGTTGTTATGATCACCTCTTCTTTCCTTTTTGAAAGATGGAATTTCACTGTGTTGCCCTGGGACTGCCTCAGACTCTTGGGCTCAAAGGAACCTCCTGCCTCAGTCTCCACAGGCACAACCAGCATGCCCGTTTACTGTTGGACTGTCTTATTTATGTGTTATAAATAGCATTTTTTTGTTTTGTTTTCTTGTTTTATTGGTACCAGAGATCGAACTCACAACCATGCGCTTGCAAAGTAAGTGCTTATGCTGCTGAGTTAAATACCCAGCCCGATCATATGTTATTATAGCACAAATTTGTTTGGTTAGTATTTTGGTATGAGTGGTTCTCTTTGTGACCTTAGAGATCTTACATATTTAAAAACATTCTAGCGACAGGCTTTATCAAACTGCCAAAAGGATATATACATACATTTAGTAATGACAGAAAAGTGTGTAAACTTACACACCTTTAGAAAGCAAGCTGCTAGGATTTGATTTCTTTTACAGTACTAAAAATTGTTAAATCCATTTATCTAGCAATCTTATTGTCAATGGTATTACTCAGCTTTCTTAGAACCAAGATAAAAAGTGAAAAAAAGGATGTTTTAAACAAAATATAAACTTAAAACTATATAGTGTATGAAGTTATAAAAACGAAGAACACATTAAGCAATTCATGGAAAATCTTTGGCATTGTGAAATTATGATTTATATATCAACTTTCAACACCATCCTCACCTGCCCACCAGCTACAATGGCTCCGAAGAGATGCAATAAACAACACTTAAGGCTTTCCTTGAGATGTTCACTTTCCTGAAAACATTCTGTAAATACAATACACAACAAATAAACACAATTTCTTTCACAACAGAATTAATTTCTAAGGAATGTGTAAAATTAAAGCATGAAGAACTATCTGGCTAAAATGCTGTCAGAGGTAAAGATGGTAGGTAAGCTTTTTATCACAGGAAAGAAAAAGAGAAATAATCAGGTAGCATTTTGATACACAGTGATTTCTCACTTAATTCTTTTTTTTTTTTTGTACTGGGGATTGAACACACGTCTGCGTGCCTGAAGGCAGGCGCTTATGCTGCTGAGCTAATCCCCAGCCCCTATTTAATTCTAATAATATCCCACAGGAGAATATCCTGCTCCTATTTGTAAACAAGAAGTTGAAGGATCAGAGGTTAGCACCTTGATTGAAATAGCAGGGTCACTCAGTAACAGAGCTAGACATCAATCCAAACCTGACATGAAATTGGATTTTATATGATTTTTTACTACTATTATTACCTCTTAATAGTATAAATGACTTAATCAATTATAAAATGAAAGAGTCAGACAAAAATAGTTCCTGTGTCTACAACAGGGCCAATATCCTAAATAAAATTCTAGTACCAACAGCAACTTTTCTTTTACCACCATAAATTATCTCATTATTTTTAAAATGTTACAAATGGACATGACAAAGAACAACAAAAAAATGAACAAAGAAAAAGTCAGTCTCTCCTTGATCTCTTCCTCAACATATCACACCACTCCCATCTTTGTTTTTTTGGGTTTTGTTTTGTTGAGACAAGGTTCACTATGTATTTCAGCTTTGAACTCACCATGTAGTCCAGGCTGGTCTCAAACTCATGGTGATCCTCCTGCCTCGGCTTCACAGGTGCTGGGATTATAGGCACAGACCACCACGCCTGCCCTATTATTCCCCACTTTGAACAAAAGAAAAAAAGCAAAACCACATACACAGTTTTTTCTCAATATCTGTGGGTGATTAGTTTTAGGACTCTCGCTCAAAGACACCAAAACCATGAACACTCAAATTCCTTATATAAAATGGTACAGTGTTCTCAAATCACCTGTGCTGCTCCTCCTATGTACTTTTAAATCATCTCTCTATAGTTTAAATACAATGTAGGTACTACAGAAGCAGTTGTTATTCTGCACTGTCTCAGGGAATGACAAAGAAAAAGTCTGTACAAGTCTGTTCAATGTAAATGCAACATTTTTGTTATTTTTAAATCATATTTAGCTCAATCTATACATGTGAAACTCATGGACACAGAGCTGGCAGTACTGCATCATTTTTTAAATTTAATACATTCTAATATTGTAACATCTTAACAGATACTGTCCTGTTTATTTTTATGACCAGAAACAATATGCCATTAATGTACATTTATTTAACCAGTTCTCTACTGGAAAACTTATGCTTTTCCCTTCTTTTGATAATTCTGTAAGAAATATAATTTCACATATATTACTTCATACTTAGGTAAGATATAATTACAGAATCACTGCCAGTATTCTATGTAACATTACCAAAAAAAAAGCTTTAACGTAAAATGTATTTCTTAACTTTTAAAAGTTTATTTGGAAGAGTAAAAGTGAGGGAGAAACCAGTTGCACAGAGCAGGTTTGGGCTGAGTAAAAGGGAAAAGCAAGATAAACGTACACTCTGGAGGACACAGGGTAGGCTATTGTGAGGAAAAAAACCACAGCCAAGGTAAAATGTATTGCTATATATTTATAATTAAATGAAGTGATCCTATGTCAGAATAACTGGCACTATAAAAACCTAAAAAACTGATAAAACTGCTTCCAGAAATTGGGTCAGAAAACAGTGACATACAGAAATAGGTAAACAAAGTAGACCCAAGACCACCTCAGATACCCATTTGGAGATACTGTATTGGCTACTGCACAGAAAGTAGAAATCAAAAGAAAAAAAAAAAAACATGTATATTTGTTGAATTAGGGAACCAGATATCAATGCTTAGTGGGGTACACGCAACTAGAATTAGTGGAGAAGAAGAAGATAACAGAGAAAAAGTGATCCAGAAATACGCACTGGACTTACTTTGTGTTTGTGCATCATTCCTGACACAACAGTGTCAAACTGCACAAAATAGATGAAAAACTACAAGGAGGCTAAATAATTTTGATTTTACACAGAGACAGAACAATGTTCCATTCAGCCACAAATGGAGGCACAAGAAAGTTAATAGATAACAAGGATATAAAGTATATCATGTAATCTCTAGTTAGAAAATTTCGGGATTATATTAATATTTAACAAAGCATTCAACTACAGGTAGAGAGGATAATAAATGGTCTGTAGAACAGAATTTACCACACTGAAATTATATTACAAAGTAATTAAATAAAGGTACTGTATCTGGAGATCATTTTCATGAGATGGCACCAAAAGTGAAGAAAACCCCTCTCTCCCCAATGCTGGAGCCAAAGCAAAGGTAATGAAGGATAAGCAGTACTGAAAAGTAATAAAAGTCATGAAAAAAGAAGTCTACTTTTGGTAACCCAAAACAGTGCAGTCCTAAAGGCAGCCCAGACAGATTGCAAGAATGCCCCAGAAGAAACAAACTTGATCACTATGCCATCGCCAACAACCTCCCAACAACTTAACCAGGCATGAAAAAAAAGAGATCAACACTCTCCTTAAATTCCTTGTAGAATCAGTGTCAACAAGCACCTGATCAAACAGGTTGTGAAAAACCTCTGCAACTGAAATAGCCAACATCAGTCCTGATCAAGCCAAGGGATAGAGAGCAAACAGCTTGTGGTTCACTGGCTCTGGATTACAATGCTTTGGATATGGTCAACAAAACTAAGATCACCTGAATATATGGCTGGCTAACCCTAAACACAGCCTTGTACCACAGGACAACACTTCGTACTGGGACTGCCTGTACAACAGTGGTCCCGTAAGGTTAGAATGGAGCTGAAAAATGCCTTGCACCTAGTGAAACTGTAGCCAGCTAACGTTATATATAGAGTAACACATCACTAACGTGAATAATACAAGTGTATTAAACTGTCTCTCTAAAATTCATGTATTAAATAAAGCCCTAACTCCCATCCACATGTGACTATTAGAGATACGGCCTCAGAGGAGGTGATTAAGGTTAAATGAAGTCTTAAGAGTGAAGCCTGGATCTAATAAAACTGATGTCCTGTAAGGAGGGAAGAGACACTAGTCTCTCTTCAATGCATAAGAACACAGCAACAAGGACACCATCTGCAAGTCAGAGACCTCCTAGACACTGAACCCTAATGGAACCTTGACCTGAAAACATCCCAGCCCTCAGAACTACAAGAAAATAAACAGATTTCTGACATTTCAGCTACCCATTTTATGCTATTTTTATTTTATGATGTCAGCTAGAGCAATTACCTTGACACAAAAACCATACAAAACATAAGGAAAAAAACACCACTTACAAATCCATATACAGTTTGAATATATATATAATATATATATATATATCTTTAACAAAATATTAGCAAATCAAATTCAGTATTATTTAATATAGATAATATAAAAATATAATTATAACCAAAAGTAGTTTAGCCTGAAAATGCAATGTTAATTTAACAATCAAGGGGCCAGGTGTGGTGGCACATGCTTGTAATCCTAGCACTTGGGAGGCTGAGGCAGGAGGATTGTTGTGAGTTTGAGACCAGCCTGGGCTACAAAGTGAGCTGAAGGCCAGCCTGAACTGCATAGCGAGACCCTGTCTCAAAAAAGGCCAAAAAAAGAAAAGAAAAGAAAAATTAAACACTCAAAAATCAAACTGGGGACCAGGGATATAGCTCAGTGGCATAGTGCCTGCCAGCCAAATGTAAGGTTCTGAGTTCTGGTACCAAAAAAAAAAAAAAAAAAAAAACAACCAATCAGTCAATCAAAACTGGGCTAGGCATGGTAATGGATGCCTGTCTCAGGAGGATGAGACAGGAGGATCACCTGGGTTACACAGTGAGTTCAAGACTAGCCTAACTAGCAAGACCCTGTCTCAAAAAACAGAACAGGTAGAGGCTGGGGATTTAGCTCAGTGGCATAAGCACCTGCCTTGCAAGCACATGGTCATTAGTTCAATCCCAGGTACCAAAAAAAAAAGTTAAAAAAAAAAAAAAAGAAATTAAAACAGAACAGGTGCACATGCCTGTAATCCTAGCAATTGGGAAACTGAGAAAGACAGGAGAATCACTGCAAGTTTGAGACCTGACTGAACTACAAAGTAAGATTCAGTCTGAAAACACACACACACACACACACACACACACACACACACACACACACGGGAAAATCAAAACAAACAAAAACCAATCTACAACACGAATAACAGGCAGAAGATTTTTTAAAATGCATGAATCATCTTAAATAGAAGTGGAAATATGAAAAAGTCTATATCTGTAATAAAATTTCCTCTACTTAATAAAGGACATCGGTTTAAAAATCCATAGCTGCTGGGCATGGTGATGCACACCTATAATCCATGCACTTGGGAGGCTGAGGTAGGATAATCGCTGAGTGTTCCAGGGCAGCCTGGGCTACATAGCAAATTCAACACTAGCCTGAACCACACAATGAGACCTTGTCTCAAAAAAAAAAAAAGTCCATAGCTACCATCATATTTCCCATGTACACACAGGAAAAAAGCATGAATGTTTTCTCCCACTTCTACTCAACAATATATAGTTTGGAAAGGAAAATTCTATTTTGTGGATAGATGACCATGCACATAAAATTCTAAGGATTTATATAAAAGTTACTAAAATTTACAAGTGAATTTATTTAGCAAGGTCATAGGAGACAAGATCAATAAAAAAATACATTTTGCACAAAAAATACTTTTATATACCATAATAATTGGAAAGTACAAATTATTCAGTGCTGAGGAAGATGGCAGATCCATAAGCAGCAAAGTAAAGAGCCTCTCTGAGAGAAACAGCTCAGATGCTGCAATAAAACATCCTAGAAAGACTAGATGAAGGAGACAGATCCTCTCAACCCAGGAAGAAACTAAAGGGAAAGAAAAAAAAAGAAAAGCGTGGACGGAAAGCTGTAGTCAGATGTCCTCTCACTGGAGCTAGAATCTGAAGATGCATGGTAGAGGTGAAATAGGGAGTTGGCGAGCACGAGGACCTCGGCAGGAGGAAGTGGTTGTGGAAGGGAGCGGCAGAGCAGAGAACAGCTCAGAGATCTGCACTGCTTCGGCTCGTGGTGAGTGCAGGAAACTCAGTCCTCCCACAGGAGTGGGTGATTGGTCTGGTGACATTTTGGAGTCGGCAAGATAAGCCTGGAACCAGAACTACAGTGGCTTCAGTCAGCCACTTTTAGCGCAGAGCAGACTGATGCGAATAGCTTGGATTGAGTCCGGCCCCGGTGCTCAATCCAACAGCCAAGGACGAGGTCTCCTTGAAGCTATCCCTAACCAGCCCTGTCTGCACAGCACACACTAACGTGGTGAAGACTCCTAGTGGTTGTCCAGCTCAGAAGGGAGAGGTCAGACTGACCTGACCCTGCTTGTACTTCAGTGGCCATCAGCAGACTGCGGAGGGCAGTAATCCCTAGCCAGCATGCTTCAGAGTAATTGTAGCCAATACAGGATGTGCCAAGGACCACCACTATCCACATGTCTGGAAGAAACCAGAAACATGACAAGAGTAAGAAACAAAAGGAAGTCTCCAACTCCCAATACAAACACTACTGGCCCAGGAGAGGTAACACAGAAGAGATTGGGGATTGCTCACATGCGGTGTCTGTAAAAGCAGCATCTGACATAAAGAATTATCTTCGTGACATTATAAAAGAACTCAAAACAGAAATACTAATACATGTAAAGGAAGATATAAGAAAAATAATAGAAGAAATGCTAAGTACCTCTCAAGAAGATACAGATGGAAGAATGCAGGAGCATAGAAAAAGGAATGAAACCTTCGATGATGAATATAAAAAAAACTAGAATACATAAAACAGATTCAAAGAGATTACCAGGAAATTAAAAATTCCATTGAAAGTTGGCAAATCTGCTTGAAAGAAACTAAAGATAGACTATTAAACCTTGAAGACAGGTTTGCAACGTGTGATCATGAAAGGAAAGATCTCTTAAAAACAACAAGGAACCAGGAAGTAACAATACAAAGGCTAGAGGATGACAACAGGATCTATAACTTAAGAATAAAATATATGAGTAAAGAAGCATGGGTAAACACAAATGAAATACAAAGGCTATTTACAGAAATAATTAAAGAAAACTTTCCAAGCATAGGAAGAGGAAATGATATTCAGATATATGAGGCATACAGAACTCCAGCCACCTACAACCAAAACAGATCTACACCCAGACATATAATAATCAAGATTCCAGAAATTCGTCACAAGAACAGAATATTAAAAGCTGTCAGAGAAAAGAAACAGATCACCTATAAAGGAAAACCCATCAGAATCACAACAGACTTCTCAACATGAACCATCAAATCAAGAAGAGCTTGGAGCAAAGTATTCCAAGCCCTGAAAGAAAATAACTTCCAACCCAGGTTGATGTACCCTGCAAAACTATCTCAAAATTAATGGAGAAACAAAGAAGAACTAGGGGAGTTTGTGACCACCAATCCAGCCTTACAAAAAAGATTGAAGGACATTCGAGAGAGAAAAAAAGACCATGGTTTCAAGAACAGCAACAGAGCGGGCTCACTGAACAGGGCAGACAGTGGAATGAAGGGGAAAAGTAGATAACCAACAGCAGAAAAATAGCATGGCAGAGATGAGGCAGAGAAGGTTGGCCATAGTCGCTAACATGGATGGCCTCGATATACTAAAAGAAACACAGGCAGAGTGGATCAGGATATAGGGTCCATCAAGATGTTCTATACAAGAAATATATTTAACCTGAAAGAAGGTTTATGAACTTAAAGTCAAAGATGAGAAAATAATGCTCTATGTGACAGGGATTCAGAAAAAAGTGGAGGTAGCTTACCCATCAGCTGCAGATTGGTTGGAAAGACATAACACAATATACAATGGAGAACTACTCAGATATAAGAAAGGAAAACCTTGAAGCTCTTGTAGGTAAATGGATACAACTTGAGACCAAGCTCAGGGGTAAAAAGGTTCAGAACCTCTTAGGTAAATAGCAGGTTGCCTCCCTGATCTAAAAACTAAAGGAGTTAGTGGAATACAAAATGTACAATGTACCCTGGGAAAGTGAAAGAGGAGGAACTGCCTAAATAGGAAAGACAGAAGACATTGTTAATCTTATATCATGATTTGAAACCCATATTGCGTTCATCACTCTGTTTAGTTTGGTTATATTCTGTTCCAGTTTGTCTACTTGTACTAGATTTGAGAGCACAGACAGCTATTCCAAAGATAGCAGAATATACTACAGTAATCATTTTTAATTTTCTATTAACTTGATCTGAAACCCTGTATTGGTTTCACTGCCTTCCTTTGACTGATTTTATTTGAATCTGTTTTGTTTGATCTCTATCTTGTTTTGACTGATTTTATTCGAATCTGTTGTTTGACAGTATCAAGTCTGAGAGTATAGGCAACTACTCTGAAGACAGTAAGATTCACTAGATACTCATTCTGGTTTGACTATTACCCTCTTTTGAAGTCCTATAATGTCTCCAATGTTTTGTTTTTATTGATTTTTTCCATATGGCTATGTTCAACTTTATTGTACTTGATGATATGGGCAATTCTATTGAAGGTAACAAGAGACATCATGGTAACCATTGTAGATCACCTTGTATAGTGATTTTAAATCATGTATTATGTCCATCCTTTTGGTTTGAATCACCCCATTTTTTTTTTTTTGGTTTTTTTTCCCCTTTATTTGGTTTTATTCTTTTCAAAATAAAAAAAAATTATGAAGTGAAAAAATATGAAATACTTCAGGATAAAGTAAGAAAACATCTACACAGTTCACAAATGCATGATATAAAGGATTCTAAACTGGACATGGTGGAATATGCCTATAATTCAAGTATTCAGGAGGCTGAGGCAGGAGGTACCCTCTTGAGTTTAAAACCAACCTGGGTCACTGAGTGCAAGGCCAGCAGCTGAACTATACACAAAAAGACCTTGTCTCAAAAACAAAAACAAGATATAAAGGGTTCTGTAAAATACTGTGCTTTTAAACCAAGATAGCTCTTATATCCATCCACCAATTTGTTTTCATAATCTCACCAGCAAGACCAAAGAAGAGCCCCTGCCTGGACTGCTGCAAAGACTCTTGCTAAGCAGAAACTATTTAAACCGGTCTAAGGCATACTGAATTTCCACTACCATGAGGCCAGTTCTGGACATGGTTAATCATGGAAATGTTAATTTGATCACCTAATTAAAGTCAATTTTACTACTGCTGGTAACACAAAGGGTGCACTGCAATTATTTTCAGTAAGCAGACAAAACACTAGTTCTGTCTTATTTCACAGGAAAAATAAGAGAACTAAAGCAAATATAGCAACTTGTTAAGATCAGAAAAATCTGAATACAGAATATAATCAGTGAACATATGCAGTGTTCCTTTTTCTATTCTGCAAATTTTTCTGTATTTTAAAGTCAGTCTGATTATTTTTTAAGAAAGAAAACCAGGGCCCATATGAGTCACTTATATACACAGTGGCCAGGTCTCTTCCAGGTTGTGGGGGCTTTTATCTGAGGTGGGCACTAGAGATCAAACCCAAAGCCTTGTGCATGCAAAGCATGTACTCTCCCACTGAGCTACACCTTCTGCCAAGTTTCCTGTTTTCCATAAAAATTCTGAAGTTGTAAAGTATGCTACCATAGTAAAATATTCAGCTCACACACAGCCAATCAGCTCTTCTGAACAGAAAAACACCAAGTGAAAACAATCACCAAAAACATTTTACTCCAGTGACATGTTCTTAACCTTTATCTTATAAATGTACAATGGTGACTTAAGGTTAGATTCAGAATAACAATAATCAGAGTAAAATGAAAATCAAGGTGAACATAATTAGTGTGTTACTCTACTTACGATAAAAGAAAGGAACAAATTCCACAGTGAGAGAAGCTGGTTTATGTTTCTGTCTGCTCTTTTCCACAGAACTAAGGGTTCGTCTATCATTAAAAAAAGAAAATTAATTATAACATGGTCAAGTAGAAATGATAAATTACAAAAATAATCATAAAACAAATTTAACACTTTAAATTAATATACTGAACAATTATCTCCAAGAATGACATAATTCTTAAAAATAATCTAGCAAATAATTTAAATGATCACCAATAAAAGGATCTCTTTTAAATTATAAAATATGAAGCTATAGCCAGTTTAATTTCTAAATAACTGGAAATTAGCCCAGCAATGGGGAACCTTTTAGAAACAAATGCCAAAACTGAAACCCAAAATCCATTTATTCATTGCAAAGGACCAACACTGCAGTTAAACCTTAGTAGTGCAGTTTTAGTTTAGAAAAAACTCACACATTAATATCTTTTGTTAAAAACAACATGGGTGCCATAGGTTTGCCACCACTGAACTAGCCAGCACTGCTGAACTAGCCAGCACAGCTACGGCTAATGGCTTATTATTATACTATGCTGAAATTCCTCAGAAGCCAGGTCACTCTGCCACTTTCTGAGACTCCTACAGGACACAATGGATCCATCTGATTAGCCTTTTTCATCTTAATGATATGGATCTAGTGTGATGGAAATTTTGTACAGATTTTGTAATATCAATGCAAATTGCATATACTTTTACTCAGATCATTCCAATTCAACATAAAAGGAATTTATTAGGCATGATAGCATGGAGACTAGACAATAAAGGCTAACATTACAATGATACTTTTAACTGGTGAAACATTAAAAAAAAAAAATCAGGCATTTTTTTCATGCCCTGAAAAAGCACTTAAAATTGTTAAAGTCAATAAAAGTACAAAATACCTAAAGGACAGGTACTTAGAAATTCTGTACATCTAAATATAATCTACATTGGTTTTAGACCCTTCTTAAGTGACCATAATTGAGCTATTAAAATTATATTCCTTATAATTCAATTCTACAAAGAAAAGCCAGTTGACCACAGAATAAGCCAAGTAGCCATAACTGGACTTAGCGATGACAGAATGAGTCCAAAGTTCATCTATACCTGGATTCACCAGCAATCACATCAGACAGACACCGTTTCTTATGGCACTACTTTCCAAATTAATGTTGACTTCCAGTGTGTATAAGGCATGAAAGTGATCATACTTCCTTTATTTAATGCTTAACATCTTAGGACATAATTAGATCTTCCTATCAAAATCACTATTAAAGACACATTTATCTTTATGACAATACAGAATTTCACTAGAGCTCCAAATAATAATATGATAGAAAATTCATTTTAAAAGAATGAAATTTAGCCTGGTGTGGTGGCACATGCTTTTGATCCCAATGGTTGAAGGCTTAGGCTGAAGAATAGCAAAATCAAACCCTGTGTGGACAATTTAGCAACTTAGTGAGAATCTTGTCTCAAAACAAAAAATAAAAAAGGGCTTGGAATGTAGCTCAGTGCAAAAGCACTAGGTTCAAGCCCCAACACTGAAAAGGAAAAAAAAGAAAGAAAAATGTGAAATTTGATTTCATTTTCAGCTATGTGTTTATTATGAAATTATTTCTACTTTGTTACATATTATTATGATATTAGGTGTTAGACTGGTTATGTTCTAGTCAAACGATCTGTGTTATCAACACTAAATAAACTCACCTGATTAACATAATGAAAATGTATACCTGTAATTTTTTTTTTTTTTTTTGCACCGGGGATTGAACTCATGACCCTGAACTTATCAGGCAGATACTTACATTACTGAGTTAAACCCTCAGGCCCATAATGAGAATTTATATGCTAACATGAAGAGGTAAGCACTATTATATATATTAGAACACAAAAATTAAAGCCTAAGTGATTTGTACTGTGTTTTTTGTTTGTTTTGTTTTGAGACAGGGTCTTGCTATGTAGTTCAGGCTGCCCTTTAACTTACTATGTAGCTCAGGCTAGCCTCAAATTTGTGGCAATCCTCCTGCCTCAGCCTCCCAAGTGCTGGGATTAAAAGCATGAGCCACCACACCTGGCCTGTAATGTACCATTTATTAAAACAATAAGGCTAAAGATGAACTTTCATTATCTACCATTTTTAACACAGAGCATGCTTGATGGTTCCATTATTATCTGTTATTTGGGGCAAACATCTAACACTTGGCTGATGCTAACACCACCTGGTTTTTGAGAGTACTACAAAATATGTTTGCATCTCAGTTTTCTAAGTTCACGTCCCCTGATGAATTTAGCCAGTTTCTTTTATATTCCTGTTAACACTATGGCCCTAAGATATAACAATTTATTTCAACTCTTTATTTGGAAATAAGTCCAAGCTTCTGCAAAAGCTGCATTAAGAGTAGTGCAAAGAATATCAAATACAGTTTATCTAAGTTTACTAACATTTCATCCCAATTCTTTGTCATATACATACTCTCTCTCCATATATGCATATATACTATATACAAATGTTTACATGTTTTCCACTTAAATGGAAGATACATATATTTCAGCCCTCTACCTCTTCATAATATATGAATATTTACTAGTAACAGGGACATTGTTTTGTATAACACCAAAGAATAGTAATAAATTCAAAACTGACACAGTACTCATCTAGTCTACCAGCCATGCTCCAGTTTAGTCAAATCACACAGTAACACCTCTACAGCATACCCCTTTCAGCCCAGCTTCCTTCCCAGGGTCAAGCATTGCATTTGGAGCCTGTTAGCCTCCATTATTCTAAATTATCTCTATGACCTCTCTGTAAAATTTTAAAGAATACTTCCCCTGACTCCTCTTTTTTAGAACTGAGATGCAATTCTTCTGAGTTCCCTTATGACTAGGTACATACCGAATTCTTGCTGGACACCACCTGAGCAATGACATGGCTGTCGGGGGTCAACACAGAAGCAGATGATACTCATCACATTCTCAGTGCTGACACTAGCTCTGGTAACCTGTAACTGGATTATCTGGTCCAGTACCATCCAAAGCACTCACTACATTTCCATTCACAAATTAGTAATCTGTGACTTTTCCTTCTTCTTTTTTGAGACACAGCTTTGCTACGTAGTTCTGGCTGGCCTTGAACTTGCTGTGATATTCCTATCTCAGCCTCCTGAGTGCTGGGATTACAGGCCAGTTCTGTGATATTTTAAAATGATGCACATATCATACTCTTAAACTTTCTCCTTAAATTTACTGTAATTATTCTTGTGTGGACCAATGTGTACTGTAGCTAAAGATGCTAATTCTTTTTTCAACTCCAGCATCTATTCCAGAGAATGCTATAAACAAAAGTTTTCACTTCTCCTTTACATATCTCTTACTGATATAAACTCATAGATTCTCATTTGTTCCTGAATGGTTTACAATGTTTTCCTGTAACTGTTTTTGTGTATACAATATATTGTCACAAATTTGGCAAGTAGAAGACCCAGGGTATAATTTAATACTGTATAATTACATTTTTTTCTACAAGAAGGCAAAGAGGCTGAATAAACTTGCACTAGGCATAGAGCAAGAATTTAAATATGTTTAAATAAATGCCTGACTGAATAAGTTATTTCAAGGGAAAATTTCTTTCTTCCACTTATTTTAGTTGCACTTGAGGAAATCATTCAATGTGAGATTCTGCAAGTATGATGAAAATTGGTCTAACAGAATAATCAAATCAAATTATATGGGGTATGAAAAGCACCTATACCAGACATGTAATTTCAGTACTCGGGAGGCTGAGGTAGGAGGACTGTCACAAGTTCAAGGCCAGCCTGGGCTACAAAGTGAATTCAAGGCCAGCCTGAACTATATAGTGAAACCCTGCCTTTCAAAGAAAGAAAGAAAAAAAAAAAAGCAGCTACTTACTTATTAAACAAGAAATATGTATGTATTTTTCAATTTTTTTATTTGTTTTTTTTGAGACAGAGTCTCACTATGTATGTACTACAGGCTGGGCTTTAACTTGCTGTGTAACCCAGGCTAGCCTTAAACTCAAGAGATAGTCCTGCCTCAGTCTCCTACAGGCTCATATTATAGGCATGTGCCACCACATCCGGATACAAAATATAATTTTAAATGTCTCTGTGGAATTATGCTAATTTAATTAAATCCGTTTTATCTGGTTCTTCCAGTACACATCAAGCACAAACAATGAATACAAAATACATATATATTCTACATTTCTACTTTGGAATCAGAGTAATAAATATTATGTAAGTAATAAATACTATGTAAATCACTACTATATATCCTTTGCATAGGTCTTCCATGACTAATGGTTTTCTCATAAACCCATGACCGAATATCCCTAAGTCAAAGAAATTTAAGTTTAAATCCTTTGGCTTTACCATTTACCTCCAAATCAATTCTTACATAACAAAAGAAGACTGTTATGCATCCTATAGATAACTAATAACAGACACAAACAAATTCACATAACATTGGAGGCAAATACTGCCTGCATTTTTTGTTTGTTTGTTTATTTGTTTTGTCTTTTTGAGACAGGGTCTCTCTATGCAGTTCAGGCAGGCCTTGAGCTTACTTTGTAGCCCACTGCCTGAATTTATTAAGTATCACTACTTGGGGCTGGGGATTTAGCTCAGTGGCATAAGTGCCTGCCTGGCAAGCGGGAGGTTGTGAGTTCGAACCCCAGAACTTTAAAAAAAAAAAAAAAGAGAGAGAATATCACTACTCATCCTCTATTCCCTTTTCTGTGGCCACCTTATAAAATATATACAAGTTTTTTTTCTGTATGATGTTGTACAATTTAAATTTTTTTCTAGTTTTCAAAAAAATTTTTACTGCCAGTTTTACTTAGTTTCATGAGATCTACTTTTTTTATAAATCTTCTCTCCCTCATGTTTAAATTCATACTGCTCTTATTTTCAAGAGGTTTTTAGACTCTTTTATCATTTTCAGATTGATATTATGTTTCTTTTTCTGTATCTGCCTTGCTGCCTACATAGTTTGGTTTTGTTTTTTGAGATAGGGGCTTACCATGTAGTTCAGGCTGGCCTCAAACTCACAGCAAACCTCCTGCCTCAGCCTCCCAAGTGCTGGGATTGCAGGCATGTGCCTCCATGCCCAGCAACTTTTTAAAATTTTTATACTGAAAACTTCTGTATAAAATATACAGAAAAAAGTCACTATTTCAAAACTTGTATTCTTCTTAAACTAGCTACTGCTGACAAGTTAAAAATAGAAGTTGGAAAACTATCAAGAGTAGGAGTAACAAAGATTTTGGGAAATCTGTGGCATTCAAATCAAAATAGAAGGAACACTGATACACAAGGAACATGCTAAGTGAGTACAGGGACTACAAATGAAGTGCTGTGGTGGATCTTCTATCTTTTTAAATTTAATTTTAATTTTTTATTAGTACATATTTGCAGTACATAATGACCACACTCCTTGTGGGGAGTTGGTAAATGCATATTACACATCTTAATTCTTTTATCACTCCTCCGTCTCTTGGTCCCCTTCCCTGTTGCAAAAGACCTACCTCCCTATAACTTGTTATCTATATTTTATTTTACTCTATTTATTGCTTGAGTTTCTTCTTCAATACCTAAAATTGTGCATCTGATTTATTTAACATTGTGGTCTCAAGGTGCATCTATTTTCTTATTCGTATCTTTAAAAAGTCATAAGCAGTGCACAGGCAGACGTAAAAGGTAGTGCCAGTGCTGTCAATTATTCCCATGTCTATCACTCTTCGAGAATCTCAACTTCTACACTCTTATGGTACATGGGGACACACAATTGGTTCTGACAAATGATTTAAGAATAACAACATGAGACCTTTCACACTTTCTTCACCCTCACACGGAAATTAACAAAGCCTAAGATAGCAACTGTTCCCTTAGTTTGGGACCTGGAGGGGCTAGAGTAAGTAGAGGCTCCTGCCTAGTCACACAAACAAACAAACAAAAAAAAAACCTTATTATTCCAGGCCCCTTGTTTATTACTGCAGCATAACCAGCCTTTAAAAAAAATCTTCACAAATGAAAATTCAAAGACTTTCTCTCTGGAAAAATAGGAATATGACAAGTCTATAGAAAGGAAGTGTTGAGGCTGAGGCTGAGGCAGGAGGATCGCACCAAGTTTGAGGCAGCCTGGGCTACAAAGTGAATTTAAGGCCAGCCTGAACTGCATAGGAAAATCCAGTCTCAAAAAGACCAAAAAAAAAAAAAAAAAGAGAGAGAGAGAGAGAGAGAAGGAAGCGTTAGAATATTATTAGCACTTTTCCATTACTAAACAGTCAAGTCGTAGAACAATATGACAATTACTTAACTTGGAGGCTATTTTTGGAGAAGTTTAAGTGGTAAATTGGTGAACTTCTGGTAAAGCATATTGTGAGGTCTCATCCAATCAGGTAAAAGCTGGAATACAACAGAAAGAATGGCCTCCAAGCCAGGAAGGGCTCTCTAAGGCCTGCAGACTCATCTGCACCCGGCTTCCAAGTCTCCAGCCGGCTGACCAGCGCGGCAGACTTGGACTTGCCGGCCTCTGCAGTTATGTGAGCCAATTTCTTAGAATAATTCACTATCTGCCCACACATACATGTCCATGTACACATCCTATTAGCTCTGTTTCTCTGCAGAACTCAATTAATATGTAAGGCAGCTTCTTTTAGGATGTACAATACATATAAAAATAAGCAGGAAAGACTTATATTTAATACTGGGATAATGTTTCTTTTGCTAAAATATGTGTTCTTTCTTTGACAAAAGTCATATATATTTATGATGCACAATGTTTTCAAATATGTATATATTACAGAGTGGTTAAATCAAAGTAATTAACAAATAAATACTTCACATACTTATCTTTTTGTATGTGTGTGATGACCACACTTAAAGATGCTATCCTCTTAGCAATTTTTGTTCAGAGTAAAAGTAAGGAAAGGTAGGGAGATAGGTCATTTCAAAGCAGGAGGAGGATCAACAGATGGAAGGATATGGAGGGAAGCGATAAATGATGAAAGAAAGGAATTGGGGTGTGTTATGAACATGTATCAACTCCATACAAGGAATGTAAACATCATATGCTGCACACACATATTAATAAACTAAAAATAAATTGAAAAACAAAAAGAATACAATTGTGTTATTAACTACAGTCACCATATTTTGCAATCCATCTATTGCACTTATTTTTTCCAGTCTAATTGAAATTTTGTAGCCCTGGATCAACATATCCCTACTCACCTCATCAGAATGTATTATTATTTCAATAAAATATGACATTACTACAATACATGAAGTGTACCGCCGCAGTCTACACAGATGTTCTCTCAGTTATAAACTTTTACCACCATCTACTGGTAGCTATTCAAAGTCAGGACATTACCCTGGAAACTGAAAAATTTTGTAATGAAAGGTTGAGTTTTAGTAATGAAATGTTGAAATCATGTCGTAAGAAGTGGGAATTATTTATAAATAAGTGAGTCAAGTTAAACTAGAAATAGAAGTGAGGAAAATGTGAGCAAACTTTGGTAACCTAAAAAAAGAAGAGGTCTGAAGGTGGTGATACAACTCTTCATAGTCTGGGCCTACAGGCAGGCAGAGATGCTCTTTGTGTTCTGCGCTGGCAATGAAGCTACTGATTCCCTGCTAAAAACCCACCCCTCTGCATCCTCTCTACTTCCTAGAGCTGGAGCAGACACTGTAAATTGCTCCTTTTCCAGCTGCATCCTTTTGGTTCCCCCAATAACAAGTATTAAACAGCAGCAAAAGTATGAAAGAGAAACTGGTTCTTTGTTTCTCTTTCTTACTGTACTTAGGAGCATCAACCTAGCAAAATTCTAACTAAAGCAATGGCGGTTGGCTTAGTCTTCAGCTTATTTTTGGCAGTTTGAGAACGGCCCTGTTCCTAGCCAGTCAGCAACGCCAGCAGAACCTAGCAATGCTCCTTTCTCAAAGAACTAAGTCCCAGTGCCAGCAGACCCTATGAATCTCTAGACTCTGGTGTTGGCAATCTCATTCCTTTGTGCCCATAGCCCAAAAGATGGTAACTATTTCCTGAAGTTGCTATTTCTGCATTATCTCAGTGTGCCACTTTTGCTTTTCCAGTTCTGTTTAATAATTTCCTTATATTACATTTTCTCTTTTTAAATATCTAGTGATTTGCTTCCTGGCTGGACCCTAACTGATGCATGTACCATAATTAAAAGCAGAACAAAATCACCAGGGATATACCTCAGCAGCATAAGTGCCTGCCTAGCAAGCGCAAGGTCCTGAATTTGATTCCCAGTACCAAAACAAAACAAAAGAACAAAATATTAATAGGGATTTTTAAAATATAAAATGTGCCAGGTTGGTGGCACACATCTAGAATCCCAGCACTTGGGAGACTGAGGAAGGAGGATCACTGTGAGTTCAGGGCTAGCCTGGGCTATATAGTGAGTTCAAGACCAGCCTGCACTACATAGCGAGACCCTCTGTCAAAAAACAAGAGAAAACCAAACAATGACAAATATATATATATTGCATAGGTGGGTGGGGGCACAGAAATCAAACCCACACTCATGCATGTGTTTACCTCTGAGCCAAAGCCCTACCCCTCAAATGTCCCTCCTGTAATATTTTTTTAAAAGGAGAAGTTTCTTTGAAAACATGTATACTCTACTTTTATTGTTAAGCTTTTAATGTTTCTTAGCAAACTGTCAATATTCAACAGCACTTGAAAATAAAAATTCAACTGGAGAGGGGTACACGCCTATAATCCCAGCACTCAGGAGGCTAAAGTAGAAGGATCGCTCGAAATTCCAGGACAGCCCAGTCTACAAAGTGAGTTCTAAGCCAGCCTGAACTGTACAGTAAGACCCTGTCTCAAAAAGACTAAAAAGAGTTCAGAGTACATTTAATTGTATGGAAGCAGCATTTATCACAAATTCGTATTTTTCTATCTCAGAGTTAGAGTTAAATCTGTGAGTCATATATACATCTTTCTAATTGTTTTAAGAGAGAAGACACTCTTTGGAGAATCACACATTTATGACATTGGGATTTTAAATGAACGTGACTTTTGACATACCCTGAAATTCTATGTCTCCAATTCCTATATGGATCATATAAACTTTCACAAAATGCCAATGCATGGATCACAAATTCTTCAACAGCTGTCTCATCTGCCATTTCCTTCTCTTTTTTCTTGCTTTTTAACTAGGAATAAAATCAAACATATTAAGACATGTAGCATTCATAATCTAACAATACATCATTTTATTCAAATAAGACTGAATCAAGTGTTTCCCAGGATAGCTTTAAAAACAAATACTATTTGAAAAAATTATGTAATAAATAAAATGATAAATAATAAAATGAAACTGTCATGTTAAAAAGCCACCTATAAATCACTTTCATTTTTAAACCGAAACAAAGATTTCTGAAATACAAATTACTGGATAACTTAAAATTCTCTCAATTTTTAACTTCTAAAATATTTAACTATCAACTATAATATAAAACAGTAAAATCTATTCAGTCTCAATAAAGTAATGAGAAAGAATATATCAATTTACACCTACTTGCTGAATATAGAGTGTTGTCATGGTGATGACATGATTAATATATGAGCATGTTCCAATTTCTTCCACATTTGATAGATTTCTAGGAAGAAAAAAAAGAATCATATATAGGAATGGCAAATAAAATATGTGCTCATGCATGAACTTTGAGAGCAGACGTTGACAAAATACAAAAAATATTAAAACATAAAACTGTACTTGCCTAGTATGTGTAAGGTCCTGCAATCAATCCCTAAAGCCATAAAGCAAATAAATAAAACCCAATATGGTTTTTCCTCTAAGAATGTAAAATATACTTATGCACCATGTAAGTATTACCATTTAACGTTTTGAATTATAATTCCCTTTTTAGACTTATATTACTCTACTCTATTAAAAGTGCTTGACTGATGTACTGGCATCCTTATATACTCTTGAAGGGCAGAGTATCACACCTTGTGATCAGGTCAATAAGTGCTTGATGCTTAATCAAAATATAACCCTCATTTTATTCCATTTTTTAATGGAGTAAACAAGACTGATATATCATAGTAATAAAAATGTGTATTAGGGGCTGAGTGTAGCATAGTGCTAAAGTGTTTTTCAAGCACTGGCAAGGCCCCAGGTTCAATCCTCAACACCAAAAAAAAGTACACATTTTTCGGTAAGCAACACACAAAAAGTAAAACCTTCTGTTATTGTCCTTATACTAAAGCAACACTTAAAACTTTTGGCTATGTGTCTCTGTAATTAGCTACACTCAAAAAAGTTTTTGCAATGCATAAAGAAATGACAAACTGATTACAAAACATGGTCATACTCTTCAAGATCTGTATGAATAACAATTACTATTAATAATCAATGCTAGGGCTTATATCCAGATATTCCTTCAAAGTCTCATAGGGTCATAGGTGTAGCTTTTCAGAGATGCCTGGATCCAGGGTGTGTGATGATGGGATTAAGACTGTGATGCTAGGATTGACCCGTGGTAGGATACCAGGATTAAGGGTGACCCACCACGTGAGTCTACCCAACCTAATGGCAGAATATAAGGGACAGAAAGAGGGCTGCTGCTTGCCACTTTGCTGCCTTGCTGCCTTCTGCCTGCCATGAATTGTTTCTACTTTTTCATGCTACCCTGCCTTAGAGCTAGTCAACTATAAACTGAGACCTCTACAAACTGTGAGCTATAATAACCATTCCTCCTTTGATTTTTGGGTGGTAAGTATTTTGTATCAGCAATGACAAAAGTAATTAACACAATCAATAAATGGGCCAGGTGCAGTAGCACACATCTGTAATCTCAGTGCTCAGGAAGCTGAGACAGGATTGCCCAAGTTTGAAGCCAAAATTGATTTACATAGTGAATTCAAGACCAGCCTGAACTATATAGTGAGAGCCTGTTTCCAATAAGAAATAGCCAGGCTGGGCATGTGGTGCACACCTGTGATCCTAGTACTGGGGAGGCTGAGACAGGAGGATCTTTACAAGTTTGAGGCCAGCCTGGACTACATATTGAGTTCAGGACCAGCCGGAACTACATAGAGAGACCCTGTCTCAACAAAACAAAACAAAACAAAACAAAACAAAACAAAACAAAAC
This sequence comes from Hydrochoerus hydrochaeris, assembly GCA_004027455.1. Classification (NCBI taxonomy): domain Eukaryota; kingdom Metazoa; phylum Chordata; class Mammalia; order Rodentia; family Hydrochaeridae; genus Hydrochoerus; species Hydrochoerus hydrochaeris. Next base: position 139,257 of record PVLA01004904.1, read on the forward strand.
AAGAAACAAAGCACATACACACACAAAAATCTCAAAACCAAGAACTCTATACTTTTTGTAATTTTTTTTTTTTTTGTACCAAGGATTGAACTTACAACCTCACACTTTGCCAGGCAGACACGGTGCCACTGAGCTAAATCCCTGGGCCTGTAATAATCATTTCTAAATACATGATTTGTTTGCATTTCTATGCCCATACCTGCAAAGAATAATGAAGAACTTCACAAGCAAAATTGACAAAGCTTGTTGTTGTTCCTCTAACCCATCTGCCACTTTCTGAACACACTGTAGCAGCTGGATCCTCAGAACCTGCAGAATATTATCAGGAAGTAGAGATATTCCTGGAGGCACATCATCTACCCTACAATTGAGGGGAAAAAAATAAAGCGTTGAAATACAGAAAAAAAATCTCTAGAACTTAAATGAACAGCATTTTCAGCCTAAACCCTAAGGAGGTTCTTTTAATTTTTTCCAGAAGCTCTGTAACTTCTTGTCTGTAAGCACAAGCAGATTGGTACCTAGATTACAGCAGAATGATTAATTTTACTTCAGAGGAGAGAAGAGACTCATTTTCAACTGCTCTATTTTGAATTAAAATATGTGTAACAGAGCTGGGGGGATACAGCTCAGTGGCACAGCACCTGCCTGGCAAGTGCGAGGTGGTGAATTCAATTCCCAGTATAAAAAAATATGTAACTATATAATATAGATATAGAAGTTCACAAATAGAAATTTTGTCATCTGCTTTACTGAACACTAATGCCCTACCTATTTCCCAAACCATATGATTATAAGAGGGCAAAGCAATAGAAAGTAAAAGAAGATGAGAAGATGAATGTAGACCTTATACATGAGCATTAATGTAAGAATTTTTAGAGTAACAGATCACTATTTTGTAATAAATGTCTTCTGTATACAAGACAACATGATGGCAAAGTGCACAGGAGACGTAAGTGGTTCCCTCTGTTGTCTCCTTCACGATAAAAGCCCACACCAGAGTCAGTTAAGCCCTGGGAAACACACTCCACCTCTAACATGGTGCATCCATTCAATCTCTGAAGTTCTTCAATCTACGAAATTTTATTATGATCTGACATATTTTCACAGGGCTCTAAAACCAGAATGTCAATATGTATTTTTTGCTGTAAAATACATGAAAAATTATAAAAATGTATAAACCATTACTAAAGCCAAAGAATTTTTCCACAAACTACTATAAAAATGTCCAAATCTCAGGAAAGTAAAGAGCTCCTATAATTAAATGACACTTATAATAACTGAAGTCTCTTCAGTTACTGCTTCACGTGAGCTAACACTAGTACAGGACTTTTACACTGAATGAAAGACTGACTCACTGCAGGACAAAACAAATACATAATACAATTAGCCCCCTTATGAACCATTCTCCAACATAAATTAAAAAGCATTTTATAAAATTAAAGACTGATTTTAATTAGATTACAGACAGTAACCTACAAAGCACATTATAAAGACTGACAAATTCTATAACTATGTTACAAAAATACCACCCTTTATTTATGCATGAGAACTATTTCAGCTATAGCTTCAAATCTGTTTATTCTCTTATTCATAAGTAGTACCAGAAAAATCTCTCATTGTCATACATATACAGTGAAGAGTTCAAAAGAGGGGCTTGGAAAAACCAGAGTAACTCAAGATAATAAAGACTAAAATATAATTTTGAGAATAAGTTAATCTCTTGATTCTCCATTTTTCAAAAAACATGTTAAGAGAAGGAAAACTGTATTTTTTTTTTGATAATCCATAATAGTTTAAAGCAGTATTTCCTTTTATCTTTGGTCTTTCCATTCTACATTGCACATTTTGTAAAACTGTCAAAGTAATCAGCTTCTAAAAAAGCAATGTATCTGTTTTGTTTTGAACTAGTGCTTATTATAAAATTACAGGTAAAGTTCTTTTTTTTTTTTTTTTTTTTTTTTGTGGCTACTGGGGATCGAACTCACGACCTCACGCTTGCCAGGTAGGCGCTTATGCTGCTGAGCTAAATCCCCGGCCCCACAGCTAAGGTTCTTGACCATGTTTCTACTATGATAAGTATTTATGAACTTAAAGCACTTTACTAGAACTTTACTGCCCAAGATTATATGCTCTTTTTGTTGAAATTTCCCAAACCCCAAAACTTTCCATACCTCTGTTGAGTACTGAATACTGAATAGCAGCAATAACTGGATCTAACCCAGGCAGAAGCCTACCTTAAAGTTTGTTCAAGACTTTAAATTCTGGTAAAAGTAATCTGCCTTGCATTATGAACTCTAATTCAGAAATGTACTTTATATGACAACTTTCATGAGTTTCTTACCTGTAAGTCAACTAATTTTGTACAGTGTCTTACACATAATCTGCACTTGAAAATTTGTTTTCTATTAGTAAAATCTAAATTCATGTCCAGTGGGGATTTTTTAGTTTTGATTCTGAGGTACTGAGAACTGAACCCAATACCTTTGATAAAAATATAACCACAGTCCTTTTTTAACTTTTAGACACAGGATGTCACCAGGTTGCTAAATTGCCCAAGCTGGGCTTGAACTTTCAATCTTCCTACTTCAGAGGCCTAGAAACACAACTTTACATAAGCTAACTATAGCTGGGCATGGTGGCACATCCCTGTAATTCTAGGTCAGGAGGCTGAGGCAGGAGGATTGCTGTGAGTGCAAAGCCAGCCTGGACTATATATAGTGAATTCAAGACCAGGTTGAATTATATAGAGACCCTGTCTCAAATAAAACAAAAAACAAAAACAACAAAAGAAAAAACAAAAGCTAACCACACAGCAAAGCAAAGCTCTTAACATTTTTCACCTTCATTCTAAATTAAACTCTGTGGCAGTATAAGTCCACACAATGTTTTTTAAAATGATCCCCCAGTAATCCCTTTATAATGTGTGGATGGTAACAACTGTACATTAGAAACTTCAGAAGCCTCACTCCAATACTCCAAATATTCAAAGGTCCAAACCCTATCTCCCTAAAATTCGAAATCCCACGATTCAAAGTGAACTCTAAATTATTAAAGTAAAAGCACAGTCACATGCAGTGGCCCATTCTGTCATCCCAGCAGTTTGAGAGGTTGAAGCAGAAGGATCACAAATTTGAGCCCAGCCGGGTCAACTTAGTGAAATTTTTATCTCAAAATAAGTCTGGAGATACATGGTACCCCTGAGTTCGGTTCCTGGTACCACAAAAATTAATTAAAATACTTCTAGGCACAAACTACACGAATACTCTTTTATTAGTAGAAACTGAGGCATAATCTTGAGAAAATTCTATCAATATCCCGATGGGAAATCAGAAACTGAATTTAGAAAGTACTGATCCTTCCTAAGCACCATTTCATCTAGTAGCTTCTTCTGCAGATTCTTCTCTCTTCCTGGGTTTCCTGCATTCAGTCCAAATCTTCTCCAATTTTCGCTGGACAATGCCAACAAAACAAACTTGGTCACAACTTGTTACAAAGAAACTTTTGGTTTTTTGTAGTTGGGCATTTAATTCAGAGCCACATGCATGCTACATAAATGTTCTACCACTGAGTGTACTTCTATATTCCCATTTGTTTTATTTCTGAGACAGTCTCCCTACATTGAGTAGGCTGGCCTCTAACTCACAACCCTCCTACCTCATACTCCCAAGTAGCTGAGATCAGTCATGAGCCACCATACTCAGCCAAAACTTTAAGTTGCATTATCTTTCCATTTAGGTGGCTGGGGATTTAGCTCAGTGACATAAGCACCTGCCTTGCAAGTGTGTGGGCATGAGTTCAATCCCCAGTACCAATTTAAAAAAATGTGGAGTATCTTTCCACTTAAAAAAAAAAAAATCAAATCCATTAACAGTGCAATCACAGTATGAATTGGTCCCTGTATAATTCTCCAGACTCAACTCTCACTACTATCCTGTTTGTTGTTGTTGTTTTGTCTTTTTGAGACACAGTCTCACTATGCAGTTCAGGCTGGCCTTGGGCTCACTTTGTAGACCAGGCTGGTCTCAAACTTGCAATATTCTCCTGCCTCAGCCTCCTGAGTACTGGGATTACAGGAGTGTGCCACCACACCTGGCTTGACTGCCAATTCTTATTCCCAAATTTCAAACACTATTTATTCCTTACAGATTTTTAATTCTCCAGTACAGTTTCTCTTCACTAACCCACAATATTTCTTCCTTCTTTCTTCAACATGTATCTATATCTGGAACTTTTTTTGAGGCTGTCTCTTCCTATTTCTCCTTTTACCCCAGTCAACTTCTCTGACCTAGCAACTATTGGGCTTTTCCAGACAGCTTGAGAATTAGAAAGAAAACTGTATCTTGTACATAGCCAAGGAATTGAGAGTCCAGAAAGGGTGGTAAGTGGTGGAAAAGAAGATCTGTACTTTCATATAATCTGAATTTCCCTTTTTTTTTTTTTGTACCTGGAATTGAACTCACAAATTGTGCTTGCCAGGCAGGCATCTATGCCACTGAACTAAATCCCTGGGCCTCCATTTATCACTTTTTTTTTTTTTTTTTTGGTACGAGGGATCAAACTCACAACCTCGCACTTGCCAGGGCAGGTGCTTACACCGCTAAGCTAAACCCGTGGCCCACTCTATTTCTTATTTGGTACTGAGAATGTAACAGAACCTTGCACTTGCCAAGCTGAAGCTTATGCCTCTGAGCTATATCCCTGGCCCTCTTTTTTTTTTTTCTGGTCTTTTTGCGACTGTGTCTTGCCATGAGTCCAAGTTGGCCTTGAGCTCACTTTGTAGTCCAGGCAGGTCTCAAACTCACAACCATCTTCCTGCCTCAGCCTCCTGAGCATTGGGATTACCAATGTGCACCACCACACTCAGCTCATTTTTTAAATACAACTTTTAAAAATTTCAATTCTTTGCCTTCTCTCAAGGGTCTCCTTTGAGGCTGGAAATGGAAATAAGCCACATGCTTGTTTCCTGACTGGTGACATGCTGATGCTCTGACAAGTAACATGTCCTGGTTTCATGGAGAAAGGACATGGAAGCTCTGCATCCAGGACCCTTCTAGACCCTGTCCTACGTGTCCTTTACAATAAAGCTGTAACATAAGTACAGCACTTTTGGTGAATTCTTTCAGACGAAGAAATTCCTGAACTTGAAAAGAGTATAAAAATCCTAAATTAATAGTTGGTCAGAAATGTAAGTGCCCCCCCAAAACTTGTGAGGGATGTCTGAAGTGAAGCCAGCCTTGTGGAAGACTTTCCTTTTAACTGAAGTGAATCCTGGGGAGCTAGCATCAGAAATGAGTGAACTGCAAGACACCAGAGGGTAATATCTCACCAAAGGAAAGAGGCTTCAAAAAGCCAGGTCTTACACCAACAAGAAAAACTGCTATGATTAATACTTTTTTTATGAGAATAGTCATGCAGGCTACCAAGAGTGCTGACATGTTAGCATTGACATTTCTGTGCCAAAAATAAGCAAGGGTAATAAAGTTGTGTGTCTACATACCTGGTAGGCAGTTTTTCAAAATCAACATCTAAAAATTGTTCATAGCTAGAAACAAAATTGTCCAACCAGAGCTTCAGGTAATCTGGATCTTTCTGAAATAAGAAAATCATTACAAAAATGATTTGATTAGGTATTTTTATCAGGATAAAGAACGCTTTCACAATCACTGAATAGCTATGTAAAGAAGCAACAATATGAAATCTCTAAGCAATATTCAGCAGAAGCTATGTGCTCTTTTACAAAGTGTATTAAGTATAATGAAATGGAAACAAGCTTACGTAAAATTGGGAGAGAAAGAAGGGTTGGAGAGGGGAGGGGAATGGGAAAAAAGAACTGAGACCTGCTATGTTTAGGTGCAAACTCCCTACGATGAATACGATTAAAAGTGTAACAAGCCCTCAAATGTCTTCCCATCACTCAATGCACCAGTCTTACCAGTGTCTTCTGGGGTTCTAAACAGTTCATTCTCTCTCATCACTCTGTGCCTTTCCCACTGCTACACTCTATTACCTCGTGGCTACTCCTTGGACATGGCAGACCTTTTTCTCTACCCAGAATGTACTTCTCCCATCTGAATAGATGACTCCTCCATCTTCAAGTTATTATTTCTTTTGGATTTGTTGTTGTTGTTGTTGTTTTTGAGAAAGGGTCTCATTATGTTATTCAGGTTGTCCCTGAACTCACTGTGTAGTCCAGGCTGGCCTCAAACTCACAGTAATCCTTTTGCCTCAGTGTCCCAAGTGGTGGCATCATAGGTGTGCACCACCATGCCTGGCTTCAAGTCATTCTTCAAATGATATATTTTCAGAGGCAAAACCTGTCAAGCCAGGCATGGTGGCACATGCCTATAATCCCAGCACTTGGGAAGCTGAGACAGGAGGATCATAGCAAGTTCAAGACCAGCCTGGGCTACAAAGTGAGCTCAAGGCCAATCTGAGCTGCACAGTGAGACCCTGTCGCAAAAAGATCAAAAATAAAAGTCAGTGTCTTTTATTCCACTGTTCTTTTCCCCATCATCCTTTATAATATTCTGTGATTTACTTAATATCTATCACATTCCAGGCAGGCGCTTATGCCACTGAGCCAAATACCCAGTCCCTCTCCTATCACATTCCCTAGGATATAAATTCACACAGGATTTTTCTTATTGGCTAATGGCTATCAATACCTAAAACAGTGCCTAGCATCAAGTGCTCAATAAATATTTTTTCAGTAAATTAATAGGAAGAACAGTGCTCACTTTGGCAATACATATATTAAGACAGGAAGTACAAAATGCATAAATAGAATCACACTGGAAATGGATCACGAATCTAAACACAAAAACTAAAACCAAAATCTTCCAGACAGTAATACGGTATGTCTTTGGACATGGAGATAAAGATTTTTTTTTTCTTTCAGGGACACAAAGTTCATGAACCCAAAGAGAAAACTGCTATCAATTAAAACTAAGGCTATGGCTGTATGTACCTCAGTGGTAGAGTCTATTCCTAGCACACGAGACCCTAGTTTAATCCCCAGCAGAAATAAGTAAAACAAAATAAATAAGTAAGTACTTCTGTTCATCACTCACCAAAAGACACCATCAAGGAAATGGAAGGCAGGGTTGGGGATGTGTCTCAGTAGTACAGCATTTATCTAGCATGCCTGAGGCCCTGGGTTCAAACCTCAGCACCACACACACACACACACAAAGTGTTGAAGAAAATATTCAAACATTCTTAGAAATGTGTATCAGCATTTGAGTATCTACAAATCCATAATAAAAGAACAAGTCAATTTTTTAAGTGAACACTTGACAAAAGGGGCTTACACAAATGGCCAAACAGCACATAAAAATGCGTTATCATTAGTTGCCCAAAGAAATGCAAATTCAAACAAAATGGAATATAAATATATTTTTCTTTTCCTCACTAGAATGGCAAAAGTTGAAAAGGCTGAAGATATTGTTAGTGAAGATGTGAAATAACTGTAGCCCTATACATGATTGGTAGGAGTATAAAATGGTATGACCACTGGCATAACAATTTGACAGTTTCCTCTAAACATATACAAACTACTCAGCCATTCTTCTTCCACAGAAATGATAACATATACCCATGAAACCACCTGCACAAAAATGTTCATAGAAGCTTTATTTTTAATACTTCAAAGGTGAAAACAAACACAAATTCTATCAATAGGTTTATGGATAAAGAAATTCGGGCATACTCACACAATGTGGTACCATCCAGGAATAAAAATCTCTTAACTATTGATACTCACAAGAACATACACAAATTCACAAAACCTACTGAGCAAAAGATGCCAGGAATCAGTGTGTACATGCTGAATTTATTTCATTTATCTGAAGCGCAGGACTAGAAGAGGCTATACTGACAGGAATTAGGTTAACGATTGCCTCTGAGAGGAGGAAAGGGAACAAAAGGGAAAGGGAACTTTACTAATGGTGGAAATTTTCCATTTTTTCTCCTTTGTGGTGCTGGGATCAAACTCAGGGCCTTGCATGTGCTTGGGCACTGAATCATATCCCAGCCCTGAAATTTTCCACATTCTGATTAAGGTAATCCTTTGTATGTATCAAAATTCATCACCTGTGACACCGTAAGCCTGTGCATTATGACCAAAGTGAAATCTCAATAAAACCAAGTTAAAAAAAATTATGTGCCGCAGAAATTTTTTAAAAATATAAATTGTTTGTTAAAAAGGATGTCAGTATTTTTCCCTTGGGCTTCTCAGTACTTCTTTGCACCAGTCAATTACAGCATGTGATTCAGCAGTTTTTAAACATCAATGTACAAACACTGCTCTTGGATAAGAGAACTCAAGCAATGTATTTCTCTAAAATAAAAGCATTACAAAAAAAAAAAAAAAAGCATTACACTGTCATTCAAAATTTAAAAGAATGTTCCCAGAATATGCAGACTTTGACCTTTTGTGTGTTTATTTTTTCTAGTAATATAACTGTTCCAAATCAGCTTGTAAAGTTTCCCTGTCTACATTATTAAGGAGAAATCAGAAGATGGAAATATTTTAGACAAGATCAACCTCGTGAGAAATTTTCTCAAGAGTTTTATTACTTAATTTTTATATTTCCAACTAGAATGTCATTCACCTGCCATTCATTCATCTATCCATTCAGGTTAGAGTCCAGAAACACAAGTACCCAGAGTTTCATTATCATGTCTCCTTTCTCAAAGAACAGAGAATTATCTTTCAATAAAAATTAGACATAAGGGGCCAGGGATATAGCTCAGTGGTACAAGAGCCTGCCTGGGAAGTGTAAGGTTATGAGTTCAAGCCCTGGTACAAAAAAAAAAAAAAAGACACAAAATCTTCACACATTTCTCTTCATATTTAATTTAAGAACTCTATAATATCTAGTTCAAATTCTAAAGGTCAGTAATACTAAGCGTAAGCCAAGAGCTCTCCAAAGAAATTAAGCGATTATAAGGAAAGAAATGGTATTATTTCATTTACAAAGAAGTAAAACACTCCATTTGTAAGGTATTTGCCATGCGCTAAGTGTTACAGCAAACATTTTGACATATAACATCCTATTAAATGCTTACGACTATCCGGAAAAGACAGCTGTCCCTATTTTACAGGTTATAAAACTGTAACATATGAACTTGCTGAAAATCATACAACTAGTAATTGACAGTGTTGGAGTTAAAGTGCAAGGATACACGTAACCAACAGATGCTGTTTCCACTACACTGCACTGTCTCTGAACTGGACATGAAGGAAATGGAGCTTCAGTAAGCAAAGAGGAAAAGCTTGTACAAAGAACTTAACACAAAATGGCCATATTCTACAGAGCCTTAAAAAAATCCTGAGAATTTTTGCTGCCAAAAAAAAAAAAAAAAATCCTTAAGAGGATAATTTGTTGCCAAAGCCCATAAAAAAAAAAGATCTCCACATATTCTGAAACAATGCTAAAAAACCTCCGAGGTCTGCATCCCCACGGCTATGCTGTTTATTTACTAACACAGCTCACAGATTCATGACGTATGCAGGAGTGCTAGAGCCAGTTCAGCTGGACTGTCACTTTCTTGAACAAGTAATCCTAAGGACAGGATATATATTAAAGAACTGTCATGAAAACTAAATAACCTAATAAATGTCTCCATCTTATAATAATGCCTAATACACAGTAAATACTTAATAAGTATCTAATATTCTCTTCATAAACTTTGTCCACAATCAGGACTCCCAAAAAATGGTATGTTCTATGCTTCGTATATATATAAAACATTTTATGATCCCCCTTACCAGTCAATTTTAATCATATTCCTGGATAAAGGAACTCAAGCAACTTACTTCCTTAAAATAAAAACATTACAGTCTAATTCAAAATTTAAAAGAATGCTCTCAGAATACTCAGGGACTATTTAATTTTGGAGGCTGTCTATCATCAACAGTTCATTATTTTCAGCCCTTTTCCATTTATAACATATAATACTGTATTCAAAGCTATAAATATCCCTAATATCTCAAGTTATAGGGCCAGGCACATAGCTCAGCAGCACAGAGGCTGTCTGACAAGCACAAGGCCCCAAGTTCCCAGTACCAAAAAGAAAGAAAAGAAAAAAGAAAGAAAATAGTAACATCCCAAGTTGTAAAACATACTTTTGTCATTGAATTTTAAAAATCTAATGCTCCTTTATTATAAGTTGTTCTTCAACCAAGGTTTACCTTAAAATGTATTTCTTGTCTTCCAGTTTATTTTTTTTAAAGATTTTTTTGCTGGTAATTTCTTCATTAACTGTATTCCATTCAAAAAACATATAGTAAGACAGATGTTTTGGTACATGCCTGTAATGCCTGCACTCAAAAGGTTGAGGCAGGAGAATCTCCAGGAGTTGGAGCCAGTATGGGTTATATCATGAGTTCAAGACTAGCCTGAACTATACAGCAAGACCTTGTCTCAAAAACAAAACAAAATGGCACATACCTATAATGTCAGCACTCAGATTACTGTGAGTTCAAGGCCAGCCTGGACTGCATAGTGAAGCCCTGCCTCAAAAAGACAAAAAAACAAAAACAAACCACAACAACAAAAAAACCTCAAAACACAAAACCAAAAACAGGTAGTAATTTGAAATCTATTGAAACTTTAAGGTCTGTTACATCTTGATTATCTGTAAACACTTGCATGTGTTTGAAGGAAATGTATATAGGGCATAAAATCTTCATAAATACATCACATCACATTTGCCAATCCTTTTATTAAAATCTTTATCTTTACCTTTTTCCTCCATTTGTTCTATCAATTATTGAGAAAGGTTGCTTAAAAAAAAAAAAATCTACCAAGCTTAGGTACGCCAGCACCTATCATATGTAATCCCAGCTACTTCGGAGGCTGAGACAGGAGGATCCAATTTTGAAGTCAGACGGTCAATTGGCAAGAACTCATCCCAAAATAAAATTTAAAAAAGGGTTGAGTATATAGCTCAATAGTCCTGAATTTAAACTCCAGAAGTACAAGGGAAAAATATACATGCAATGAGTAAGCAATAAATAGTAATCATGTATACAGAAAGGAACGAAAACAAGGTATAATTTGGCATTAATGAAATAAATATTACAGAATAATGATCACCTCTGTGTTTTTTGCAAACAGCTACTTGTTTTAGAAACTTCAGAATAGGAGACAATCTCAAATGAAACTGAAATTCATACAGTAAAAAGGCATATGCCAGGCAATGCAAATGAAGCCAAGAGAAACAAAGCTAAGAGTGAAAATGAAATCCAAAACAATGAAATCTTGGTATGGTCAATTCACACATAAGCTGCAGTTTTAACTCCCAGCATTTTTCATAAGTGTAACATAAAGTAATGGTGGTATTTTATAATCAACGTTGTCTTGGATTCTATAAAACAGAATCTGCTTCCATTTGACTTTTACTTCATTTCTCATATTTTCCATACTAATTTTACAGCCCATCCCTGCTGATCTCACTCACAGCACTTTTCCCAAAAATTCCTTCCTTGAAGTGGTACATTGAAGTGAGCCAACTTCTATCTAGTTCATCCTTAAGCATAAGGTTTAACTAGGAGATTATAAGGATTATAGAATTCTCGTTCTGATTAGCTCTTTGGTTTTTATTTATGTCCACCCACCAGGCTACGAAAACAAAAGCTCAAGTTCAATAGACGAAAGTGGCTTCCACTGTACCCAAGTTCCTGCTTTCACTAGGATTTGGCTTCGTAATGCCTGTCTTGCCAACCTTTTAATGGTTTTAATACAGTTCCTTCTTTTCCAGGAATATGAATAACTTCAAAAGGTTAGTTTGAAGAACTTAGCCTACCTTATTACCAGAAATGAAAATCTATCTTTAGATCACTTTTTGGTCACATCTTATGCTTACCTGGAATACTTTCTGTGATTAAGCTACTATCTCAAAACTCAGATCAGGGGCTGGGGATTTAGCTCAGTAGCCTAAGTGACTGCTTGGCAAGCACAAGGTTGTGAGTTTAATCCTCTGTACAAAAAAAAAAAGAAAATAGAAAAAACAATTCATATATTAAAACTCAGATCAATATCATCTCTCCTGGCAGGTCAACTCTAAGGACTTATGCCTACTCACACTGCTTGCCTTACTTTTCATCTATCTGGGCTTAAAACCTAAGTGGGAAATTGATCCTAGGTAGAAAAGTATGTTCTCAGATGAAGTCATTGTCAATTAAATAGCAAAAAATTTAATGAAAAGAAAGCCTGTCACATACTGGAAAGGTTTAGAACCATTTGGGGGATGGAGTATTTGTTGTTTGTTTTGCAGTACTAGGGACTAAACTCAAAATATCACATTGAGCTACATTCTTGAACCTTTTTATTCTTAATTTGGGGGCAAGGTCTCACTCCATTGTCACAGGCTGGCTTGAACTTGCAATCCTCCTGCCTCATCCTTCTAGGTGGAAGCCATTTTAACACATATAAAACAGGCAATAGTCTAACAGAGGTCTATGTATAAAACTAGGCCAACAATACCATGATTTCTAAAAAGATTTCAACTGTTTACTTTAGCTATTTTTGCAACTTTCCAATCAGGTACCTGTTCCACATCTAATCGGTGTAGTGTACAGAAATCACAGTAAAAACAACAGTTCCTAGAAAAGGCAACACACAAACAATGTTTAGCAACCTACACACAGCTGCATGGATTTTGAGTTCGCCTCAGAGTTTCACACAGAGTGGATGAGTAAAGAGGTTTCTGGTCCAAATGACCACAGTGCAGTATATGGGTGGAAGGGAAAGATGTCCATGTGTAGGAACAGGGAGTATAGAAACCTGCTATAATTTTCCACTTAATTTTGCAAAGAACATTAAAACTGCTCTTTAAAAATACCTTAATTTTTTAAAAAATTAATCAAAAGAAAAAAAGGAAAACAAAATTCAAGGTCAGTAAATAAATGTATGCATACAGCAGGCACCCAAAAAGAACTAGTTAAATTAGACTAAAATTTTTAGCATGAAACAGTATATCAGTACACACTAAATTAACATGAATATTTAAAACAGACATAAGATTGACATTTGTTAAATGGAAAATAAAATTTTGAATACTGTTCAAGTTTCATGTCAGTCTTTTTTAAAATGTGGTATCTTAATGATTTCTAATAGTAAATATAATAATTTACAGTCTTAAATCAGATCCATAAAATAAAAGTTTCTGGTTAATGAGATACTGAGCAACTTCTACACATCAATAGTTTCTAAACTTTCTACAATTACTTATGTATCTTAATAAAAATTTAAATTCATCACAATAGTATCACCATTACTACTTTTCTTAAAACATAAATCTAATTAGAAAATCCATACATATTTCTCCCTAAAATAAAGCTTATATACTAAATAGGTTAAATTTTAGATTTTGAACTAAAAAAAACTTTAAGTCAAAATTACTCAAAAAATAAAGGCATACAACTAAGGGTAAGGTTCAACGACAGAGTACCTGCCTAGCACTTGTGATGCCCTGAATTTGATCCCCAGGATCACAATAAACCAAAAAGGAAAACGGTACCAATCCGCCTCATAAAACTGTCATATATTTAAACAGCATACATCTTTTCTACTATTCACATGTTTGGTGTTTGGTAGATCACATAGCTAACTATCAAACAAACTACTTTTAAACAAAAGCAGAAGCATTGTTTTTAGAATTGACTACTGCATGACTAATGCATGAAATGCATGGATCAGTAAATGCTTTGATTAAACCCGAGAAAATATCTCCATCTCTGTGAATTTAAGTTGTAAGACATAAGTAAAAGAAAACACTGACACCTCTTGGTTTTAGATTATTTAAGAGCAGATTTCTCCATTTCCTTTATAGAAAAACAAATGCACATTAAGAAAAGCTGATGAGGGCATGATGAAGTGAGTTTTGATAACTCTTGCCTAAATCCTCATATTGTTAAAGAATTTCATACATGGCTATGGTGAATTTCATAGTCTACAGAGCTCTTAATTTTTTTTTTTTTTTTGTCTTTTTAACACAGGGTTTCACTATGCAGTTCAGGCTGGCCTTGAACTCACTTTGTAACCCAGGCTGGCCTCAAACAGTGATCCTACAGCGTCCTGAGTGCTGGGATAATAGGCGTGCACGAACACACCCAGCTAAAAGGTTTAGAGTAACCAAAATAGAACTGTCATCCAAACAGTGAGTTATATTTTTACAAAAGAAATCAGGGATTTTTGTCAACACCAAGGTCTCTAACTAGAAACAGAAAGAAAATGTTGTTAACCAGGTTGAACATTTTATTCATAACAAGGCATTAAAATGGAATCTATAATCATTTTATTCTACATCTTTAACAAGTAAGAACTGCTGAAAATTAAGTGTAGCACATGATTCTAACTATACTTAGTTAAAATTCATCATGGAGATTCTAATAATGGAACACATTTAAAATAACAAAGCCACTAGCAACCATAAACCAATTACTGAAGTCTTAGCGTCACTTTTCTGAAATTTAGTAGTCAAATCATCCACATCTTAACATGTACACATATAAAAACTCATTCTTAGTAACTGTATAATACAAACAGTGGCAAGAATGCGGTATCAGTAGAGCTAAAATAAAATTATAAAATTTGTACCATTATACATCACAAATTAATAGTTAAAATTTCCACTACAAAATATAATGCTGGAGTTATTACACAATATAACTTGACAAAAGGGAACTACATGGAAGGAAAGAGAGATGCCTTCATGAGACTAATTTGGCTCTATCACAAGAGTACTTGTCTGAAACCTCTTGAGACAGCAAAAGGAAAATGACAAATCTTCCAAAAGTATAGAGCCAAAAGTAATAGAGAAGAGTAGGAAGGACAGCAATTTCCAAACTGAGGCGAAATATTTATGATTTGACTAAGTTATGATTTGCAACTTTCAGAATAGCTATTAGCCAAAGCTTCCTAGGTGTCTCTTATCCTTTCCAGAGAGCCATTCCTATTTCACCAGTATATGCAGGGTTTGTGAAAGACAGATTTTGATCATGTCTTACAGCCTCAGTACCAAGAGAAATCATAACTGGCCTGATGCACATCCAACATTGTGTCTCAAGACTGATAGCATGAGTGGGTGGACAACAGTCTTTAAGATGAACATGAATTTTGCATATAGGAAGAGCATAAATAATTGCGATCAATAAAAGAGACCAAGAGATTGGATTTTTGGTCCGAATTCCTCACTCTTCTGAAGTGAATTTACCCTGCAATTTTCCAGAAAGGAAGCTACAGAAAGGAGAAAGCAACAGCAGTGTATCTAGTATAATAACTGATTTAAGCCTTGTATTTCTGAAAATGGAATCCAAGAATCCTAGAAGCTATCAGAAATATTTTTAGGAATCCTTAAATTCCACATAAGAAAGCTAAGCATGGTAGCACATACCTATAATGCCAGCACTTGGGAGGCTGAGGGATGAATACTGCTGAGTTCAAGGCCAGCCTGGACTACATAAGTGAGTTCAAGGCTAGAGTAAACTACATAGCAAGACACGGTCTCAAAAAAATAAAAAATAAAAATAAAAATTTCCATATAAGAATTTTTAAAGTGTGTGGTTTTAATTCTATTAATTTTTACACACTTTAAGCATTTCAGGAATTTCAGCCTTGCAATCAGTTACTATTTAATTTTAGCGGTTACATTCATGTTGATAGCACACAACCACCAGTCCAATTTGTAGAGCAATACTTGTTCAAATTCTGGATCTCTGGAGTTATGAGAGGATTCCTGGGAATCTGAACTTTTCATGCAAAGTGTGATACAGAGACCAATAAAGATCCTTGGCCAGGTTAGTCAAACATCAGGAAGTATTTAAAAATGTTCAAAGCACTTTGGCATTAACTTGAAATTGGTTGAAGACTAAAAACATTAACAAACTGAGGGACACGGTATATATAGCTCAGCAGTAGAGTATTCGTCTAGTATGAGGCCCCAGGTTCAATCCCTAGCACCACAAAAATAAACCAATCAAATGAGAAACAGTATTTACTTGTATTTTTAATGAATTTTTGGCCACTTTTTCAGAACTGCTTTTGCATAAGGAATGATAATACCTGAAATGCTATGTCCCATGCATGCTCGATAATGCTTTCCTTGTGCTGCATCACATCTGATTCTCCTCACTACTCCCTTCTTAGCTCTGCTTTCTAAGGCAGCTAATCACCACCAGTTCTCCACCCATTTAAACTCTTCTTCCTGACACCTTTTACTAAAACAGGGGAAACAGATTATTTATTACATGCCTAAAGCAGGTGTTTTCAATTGTTCTAGCTACCTGAATGATAATGTTCTCTAAGACTTCCTGATTTTTACTCTTGTACACATGCAGCTGTCAATATTTCAAATCTGCATTTTCAGCATTAACTTTCCTTCCTTCTGAACTCAAGACCTACATTGTGTTTTCTACCCAAGAACCTGTGATGTACTGAAATTCTGAAATGCTTACCAGTGATCTTGGATGGGTTAGCTCTGTCAGTGGGACACCTAAGTATCAGTTGCAAAACTCAAAGATCTGGAACTTACTTAAAACATCTATACATTATGCTATATGTCTATATGTAAGGTGCCACCAATTATACCTTCTATAGGAATAAATTTCAATACTCAAAAATGTTTCATGCTTCTTAACTTTTTTTTTTGCAGTACCGGGGATCAAACTCATGACCTCACGCTTGCCAGGCAGGCGCTTATGCCACTGAGCTAAATCCCCAGCCCCTACTTAACTTTTCAAGTAGTACAAAAGTTCCTCAAGAGACAAATGTAAAATTCATATCTTAAGGACTACTCTTAGATCTACTGGTATAAAACAAGCATTTCTTATTTTACATCTAAGCCTAAATAGAACAAGTATATAATTGGCAACAATTATTATCTGGATCTTAATAATTTTGTTGTGTTTTGCTTGGAGTCAAAATATATTTTCTTCTTTACAAACTCATTATTAAGCAAAAGAATTCAAATGCCATTTCCACACTCAGCACATACTTGAGACTTAGTAAATTTTCAGAGTTGATTAATAGTGGGCCTAAAAATTTTACTTAGGATAACTAACACATACTAATAAACTGGCAATTTTCTCAAAAGAGGAGTCATTCTATTTTTTCCAAATTTGCACAAAAAGAGGTTCTTGTTACCTGAGAAAAACACCTCTAAATTCTGTTTCTTCATGAAATAAAACTTTTATTCTGAAAAGGAAATTTAGTCTGAGCTCACTGCAAAACTATCTATTTCAGTCATACTCCAGATTTAGCAGGACAAAGGGCAAGAGCAGGAAATGAAGCATCACCAAGGTCTAAAACAAACTGGGCTGGGAGGAACCTGAAATCATTACTAAAGATAATTCGCCACTACTCTTGGATAAAGAATAATTAAGTACAGACTAACATCACTTAAGACATTCATGACCAAACCTTCATTACTACTGATAAGAAAGACAAGACAATGCTATTCCTTCTATTAGTATATAATAAAATGCCAGCTGGAAATAATATTGAAACACACTTTCAGACATACAACATCTGTATACATAATAAACATTATGCATTTACACTTCTTAATCTTTAATACAACCAATTCAGTTTTCTCAACAACTTTGACAGATATGTAAAAAAGTTGTTTTTTCAACTTGACAAATTAAAAAACTGAGACAAAGAAAACAGTAACCCCTTTGAGGCCCTCTAAGATCACAAGCAGAATTGGAACAAAATTTTGGGCTCAGGCTGGGCAACTTAGCAACTGAGCAACAATCTGTCTCAAAGTTAAATTAAACTAAACTAATTTATACACTAAACCAAATTAATCTAGCCTGGAGATGTAGCTCTGTGCGAAGGCAATGGGTTCAATCCCCAGTACTGCAAAACGTCGATAGTAACAAAACACATAGTGAACATAACCATATAGACAACAAATTTTTTTTTGTTTTGGGTCTTACTGTGTATCTCAAGTGGACCTCACAATCTTCCTGCCTCAGTCTCCAAATACTAAAATTATAAGCATGCACCTGGCTTAAAACCATTAGACATTAAGCAGCTAAGTCCTTTCACCTTCTATCCATGTAAGTAGTTGTTAACTACTGAACTAAAATCCAGATACTAGATTAAACCTGTTCAAATTAATGTTTAACTTGGAAAAGCTATCTGAAATGCACTGCTAATCAAGTCCTTGACCCTGGGTGGGGATGACCATTTGCAGGCACGAAAATTTCAGACTACATATCTGAATTACTGTAGTAGTATTATATACCAGTGAAAGAGACTGTAATGTGCAGGGTGACCAGAATTCATCTTGCTTATATTGCACAATAACTTCATAAAATTACTAACCCATTATGAAGATTCACACTTCAATCATGTAATTAAGTGAAAAGAACTAGACTTGAAAAATTTGATAACAAAATAAAACTGTAATCAGTAAGTTTGTGAGGTGTATTTCTTAGTTAAAAATAAAACTAGTTATGGTGGCACAAGTTCTAGCCCATGAAACTTAGCAAGACTTTGTCTCAAAGGAAAAAAATATTAAAGGGCTGAAAATGAATGAAATTCAGTATAAAGCGCCTAGATTCAGTACCCAAAAAAAACAGAACTTTTACTCCAATTATTTTTTAAATTTTTTTTTCAGTGCTGCAAAATGAGCCCAGGGCCTGTGCTGATCTTTAATTCTTTTAAAATGTTGAGTTTGGTATATAAGGATCCATCTGCTAAAAACTGAATCTAGTAATTCATTTAAATTCTATTTAAAGAACTTTTAATTACTAGTAGTTAAGCTTGCAACTGAACCCAAACTAACAGGCAGGAGACATATATTTCATTAGCATCCTTTTGACAAAACAGGATTATCCAAATGTTATTTCTGGGAGTTTTACTACCTACAACTTTTATAATGGTCAACTGCAACTTTCAAAAACATTAAAACACGTCAACAGCTTAATGTCCTTTGCAGAGCAAATACAGAAGATGTCTTGACCTTACTCTCTGAAGCAGACCATCCTAAGTAAGCTTTCAAAGTTGTCTTCTTTAATCAGGTATGTAGACAGTATCGTAAAGAGAACAAACCAGGTAAAGACATAACAGTAGACACTATTTAAAATTTAATTAACTTGATACTCAAAAAAAAAAAAACTGGTCACCTTGAAAAGTAAATCAAGTCTGAAAATTAAAAGAATCAAATATTTATGTTGCCTGCCTCCCCTTTAGAAAACTGTCATCAAAGACTGATGGGCATATTTCTCTGTGTGTTCTGGTACACGGAAAAAAAAAAGCAGAATTAGAGTACCGTATTAAGAGTTCTGCAAAATCCTAAGGAAATAACACAGGTAAGCAAAAATCATTGGTAACTACTACATTTGCCAATTTTCCTAGCCATCCACACCCAAAATAAATCTCAATCATGGGTTTTTTTCTTCTTTCTTTTTTGGTCCAGTCAGAGTCTCATTTTGTAGTTAAGGCTGGTCTTGAACTCATTAAATAGCCCAAGCTGGTCTCAACTTTATAAGCAATCATCCTGCTTCGGCCTCCCTAGTGTGGGGTTTACAGGTGTGTACCACCACCCATGCTCATACCTGATTTATTTAAGCCTCGACATCTGCCAGTTTATAGACACCAGCCAACAAGGACAATTAAGAAAACCAAAAAAAGTGAATAAGCAAAATCCAGACTAGAAAACTCTAAAGGCAAAATCCAGTTTCTTCAACAACAGAAAGAAAGAAAAATACGGTGAAGGGGAACCTATTCATTAAAAAATTTTACAGATATTTTCAATAAAAATGTGTAAATTTTGTTTCAGTAGAGTCTTAACAGTGGTAAAATAAGATTATTATGGCACTATCAGAAGTGTGAATGTGGCAATATATCTGATAAAGAATCATGTTGTGACTTTTTAAGAATTCTTATACACATATTAAATATCTATGAGTGGTATCATAAATTGGAATCTGCTTTAAAATAATTCAGGAATATAGGAGGGGGAAATGGAAGATTATAAATGAAACATGACTGAATATGAATTAATCATTGTTAAAGTGGGGTATTAAATAATAAGTTCATAGTATATCTCTACTTTGCAGATGATTAAAATTTTCCAAAACAAAAGCTTTAAAAAAAAAGCTAAACAGTTCTATATAACAATTTACATAATAAGGTCAAACAAAAAAAATTACTTGTCCCTCAGTGGACAAAACAAATTCTTAATGGTGAGTCAAAACAAGCATTCTCCCTGTGTACCTGCTCAATCACTGAATGAGAAAAGTGAGACTCAAAAAAGTCTTAAAAACAAAAACAAAAACAAAAAACAGTAAGTCTTGTTCAAGGCCCAAAACAAGAGACTTTTACACTTGGAAGCCTACAAAAACAGCCAAGGTCTTAGAACTAAATCACACAGCAGGTATGGCAGAACATGCCTGTAATCCCAGCATTCCAGAGGCTGAGGCAAGAGGACTGCAAATTAAAGGCCAGCCTAAGCTACACAGCAAAATACTGCCTTAAAAAAAAAAAAAGCATGGTGGCAATATTCCTACAATCTCAAGTACTCAAGAGGCTGAGGCAGAAAAACTGCCACCAAGTTTGAGTCTACTCTTGGCAAATTAGTGAGACCCTGTCAAAAAAGGTGTTTTGTTTTGTTTTGTTTTGTTTTAACACTGGGAAAACAGTTCAGTGAGAAGGCTCACTGGGTTCAATATTCAATCCCTGGTATTAAAAAGAAATAAAATAAATAGTAAAAACATTTTTGTAAGAGCTACACAGGGACTCCAGGTGTTCAGCGGTAGAGTACCTATCTAGCAAATGTAAGGTCCTGGGTTCAAATTCCAGCACCTCAAAAACAAAATACAGCTAAGCAGTCCCAAGTCATCTGAAAACTCATCAAACATATTTAAAAAAAAAAAAAAAAAAAGATGGGCATGGTGCTTCATGCAAGTAATCCCAGCAACTGGAAGACAGGCAGGAGGGTAGAACTGGGCATGTTGGCAACTCAGCAAGACTATCTACCTCAAAATGAAATTAAAAATAAAGAAGTAGGATGTAGCTTAGTAGGAATGTCCTGGGTTCATTCCTCAATACTGGAAAGAAAAAAAAAGAGGTTAAAAAAAAAACACACAAGTTTGTCAAGGTGGGGGAGTGAGGTGTCTTTGTAGGGCTAACTGCTGGAGTGGAAAGGCAGTAAGGCTAGTAAGGCCAGGGAACACCTATGTGGCAATCAGAAGTTAAATCTGTGAGTTATATTTGGTAGCTATCCGAATCAAGAGGTCTGTGGTAGAAAAATTATCTAACAGGTACATTATCCATAAAACAATGAAACAAAATCGTAGTTACAAGTTAACTACACTTTAAAAACAATTTTAGAAATTAAGTCATTAAATACACAAATGAGGGGTCAGGGATACAGCTCAGTGGCATAAGCACCTACCTGGCAAGCATAAGGTCCTGAGTTTTACTCCCGGTACCCTCCCAAAAATACACAAATATTTAATCTTAAACATAAAAATGGGGTTTATCTTTCTGTCCAAGACTGAAATAGGCTATAAAATTTGGTCAGAGCATGGAGATAGATTACCTCAGCGAAAGAGCACTTCTCTAGCATATTTGAGACACTGAGTTCAAGCCCTACTACAGTAATAAACAAGACATGATTACTAAAACCTTCATTATCAAGGATAGGTATCTCAAAAGAGAGTAAGGATTCACATTTACATTGAAAGTCAATAAACCCAGCATGATGGTACATTCCTTTAATTCTAGCACTCAAGAGGCTGATGTAAAGATTTTGAGTTCCAGGCCAGAGAGCAAGACACTGTCTCAAAAAAGTCAGTAATAAAATTGAATGTATGCCAGTAAACCATATTATCTTTTCATTAAGAACAGGATCACTTAAAATACTAAATCTATCTACAAATATCACAATCATTAAAGTAGTGAAGCTCATTCACCTGTCTATATGAAAATAATGAAATTTAGTAAGTTTAATGTATAAATGTTTTAATATATAAATTGATTACAGCCAGGTATGGTGGCACATGCCTATAATCCTAGCACTAGGGAGGCTTGAGGCAGAAGGATAGCTGTGAGTTTAAGGCCAGCTTGGGCTACATATAATGAAATCTTCTGTCAAAATACTTAAGAAAACAAAAATCATTTTCAAATTACTGGCAAGTCACACTAATATTTCATTTTAACTTTTGGCTAACATGTGTTAATGACTATTCAAAAAAAGTTCTTTTTGTTGGAAGAATTGTCTATTTTTAAAAAGGTATTTCTGACATTAAATTACACGACTCCCCTCACCCCTTTTTCCTTCTAGAAAAAATTATTAAATAAATAAATTACACAAGACTAAAAGCTATTTTTAAAATTCATATTAGGGCTAGGGGTTTTTAACTCAGTGGCATAAGTGCCAGCCTGGCAAGTGCAAGGTTGTGAACGGGATTCCTGGTACCAAAAAAAAAAAAAAAAAAAAAAAAAAAAAAAA
>PVLA01004905.1:0-132500 GCA_004027455.1 Hydrochoerus hydrochaeris
GTTAACTTAACAATAGTTGTTAAAGTTACAAAGTCAAAGCATGAAAAGTGGCTGGACACTCAGACATAGACAGTACAAACTCTTCTGTTCAAGGATCTAAGCAAAGCTCAGTGATATGGTCATTTATTTGCACACTATACATACCGTTATATTCTTTAGAGCACTTTCCTTCCCTTTCACTTTTACAATATCTATTATATCTATTATACTTTTATATCTATTATACTTTTTGGATCCCATTATAAAGCAAAACCATGAGGCGAAGGGGGTCCAAAATGGGAACTCACAAAGTGGGCATGAGGTGGGACAGAACTCTGGCCAACCAGTCAGTTTACCTGCTCAGGTAAAATTGATTAAATCAGGGACAAACGAGGAAGTGAGTCACATAGTCAGCACACAGAGCAGTAACTCTTCCTGTAGGCAGCTGGGTTGGTGACTCCTGGCTTCCTCAGGGTGACAGAGACCTATTTAGACTATCAGTTCCTGCCAATTATCCTTAGGAAGTATGTGGGTGCTTTGGGTTTTTCTTTTGTCTGGAGGCCTGGCCCACAGCAGGAGGTGTCTGTCTCCACCATAGTTGCCAGGATCTGGTCTTCTGTACTGGCTCCTTCGAGGGCATAGCCCTGTCAGGCTGCCTAGAATATTTCTGTCTCACTCAGCTGCTTGAAACACCATGAACTAATCATCTTCTGAAACCCCAGCTTCTGAGCACGTGAGGATTTTGGAGGATATTTTACACCTAAACCATAACAGGGACTTGGCATGACCCCCCATCTCAAAATAAAAAGAGAGGCTGTGAATCTTGCACTGGGCAAAGACCCTTGGTTCAGTCCACAAAAAATATCACACAAGCGAAAAGAAGGGTTCGAGGAAGGCTTAACTGAAAAGGCTGGATCACGAATCTATGTGATATGAAGTCGTTTCCAGAAGGAATCCTCTTCGAAGTTGTTTGAAAAAAAATATTTATTATACTTTTATATCTATAAAAGTATAATATTTATTATACTTTAATATAATGAAATAAAAAGCTGTGGCATCATGCAGCCTTTTACTTGATCATTTCCAAAGCGTAGTTTCAAAATCTCTGCACAGGAATCAGTAAACTAAAGGGATGATATATTTATTTTCAAGTCTTGAAAAATGATTTATTACTGTTCATCCAATTCTCTAGCTTTGAAGCTGTACATATATTTTACGGGGAAGAAAATTTTTAAAAAGGAGCCCACAATATAGACTACCATTGGAATTTCTGTCGGAAAAGTCTGCAAACACAGCTATTCTGAAGAGAGAAGAATGCTGTAGATGAAGACATTCCCATGATTACGGAACTAGTAAAGATGACAATGGTTTGTGGGGAGTGGATGCAACCTGAGATTTTTTTCCAGAAGGTATGAAACACACCACAAAGGGAAACATTCCTGCACAACAGGATCCCAGGCACTTCCTGTGACTATGCCGTATCACCCAACAGCAGAGGGAACTTTGCACTTTGCAGACCTGCATGCGAAAAAAGATATCTGAACACAGAAGCTTATGTAAAAGCACAATATAGTCCTTCTCCTGCAAGGTAAAATGTCAGCCTTGTCAAAGCGTTGATTGAGCCTGCTACGTCATTGAACGTGGTCGAAGAGGATGGGGCAAGATCGAAAGGAAGGGGCATGTGGGGATACAAAATTCTCCAACTCTCTAGGACATTTATGCCCCAGGCTTATTACAACCTGCTACCTAGAGAGGAAAGAAATTTGACACAACAGCAGAAGTTCTTACTGCTTAAGGAAGCATTAAAGAAGAGTCTAGTTTGGAAATTTTCAAAATGGGGATCCTAAAATTGGGGACATTAGCAAAATTATGGAACTTGCTAGATATGTACATACCAGGGTCTGCCCTTGACCTTCAAAACTCACTCTCTCTGCAGGAAAAACTCTATGATCGCTGAATTTGACAAACCTTCCTTTACGTGACTTTTGTACCCAAATGCACACTGCCTGTAGGGTGTAGTTACTTCAAAGCATAAATTACTACCATCTGGTACAAAAGAACTTTCTTATAGTATATTTTTTTTAAGGATTAACTTCGTTGAGCAATCTCCATACTGGTTTCCACAATGGTTGGACTAGTTTGCATTCCAAACCAACAGTGAAGGAGCATTCTTATTTTACTCAAAGAACTCATGTTTAAATTCCATAAGACCCAGCTATTTCCCTTCAGGGTATCTTCCCAAAAGAGCTATGCATGCATATCCATGTTTATAGCAGCACAATTCATACTAGCTCAATCCTGGAAACAGCATGTGGGACCATCAACACATGAATGGATACAGGAAAGGTGGAATCTACCTACCTATCTATCTATGTATAAATATATTATATATGAAAAAACATACAAATTTATACTATATAAATACAAATGAATATGTAATATATATGCTTATAAAATAGATTGTATATATAAATTTGTAATATATGTGCACAGATATATATGTCTGGTATCAGGAATGGTAAATCTGAAACATTTGTAGGAAAATGGATCCCCCTGGAAAATATAATGTGGAATGAGGTAAATCAGACCCATGAAGCTTAAATATCATATGGTAGCACTCATTAGAGAAAGTCCAAAGTACATACAAAAAGCAAAATAAAGGATGGATAGAAGGAAAAGATGGGGTGGGTCCTTTGCAGCTGGGAAGGGGGTCCCAGAATCCACCGAGAGAGGGAGAGGGGAGAAGCAGGCTATGCCATGTACCAGAACCTCACACAAGCAATGAATGAAAATGTTATACATCAGAACCATGAGCTAAGATTAATCAGAAGAAGACTGAGGGAGGAAGCTTAGAGAATCAGCAAGCAGGGTAGGAAGGAGAAGGAGATGAAAAAAGAAACAAGCTATATCGTGAACATGGACTCAGTCTGCAAGGTGAGTGCAAACTTCCTGGCCTGCAAGCATGCATTAATAAGCTAAAAATGAAATAAATAAAAAGTCAAATTCTCGGTTGCAGGCACAATAAGATTTTGATTCTTATGGCTTGGTGCTTCCTGTAGGATTTTGTTGACTAGTTCGGGTACAGCAGTAGTGCTGTGCAGGCCACCTGCTGGCATTTGTTTTTAGAATCATATATATAATGAGATGAAAGATGTGATAAGATCATCACCCAAAGGATGTCCTGGAAAAGAAATTGCAATGGAAATGACCTTCAGGTTAAAAAAACAGAAGTAGATAATAACTCACAACATGTGGGAGACTAAAAGACGGCCGCCTTACGGTTCTCAGTAGACCTCTGCATTCAAAATAAATTAAAGCATTGAAGACAGTCACAGACTTGCTGGGATGATACTAGCTCATGGTCAGGTGTGAGAAATTAGCACCCTTGCAGAAAAGGCGTCTTCCTTGTTAAACTCATCCTATTCCAGGTACATAAGCCAGGTGGTCGTAGAAAGCAACTTGAAACACTGGCTTTGCTACGTGAACCAAAAGCTGTCTCAGTACGTAGTTTTCATGTATCCTCCTATTTCTTGAAGTATGAAGGAAGCTATCAGCAAATTGAATGTGTGCAGGTTAGGAAACATCACTCCAAATGCTCCTTGGGTATTGGTACAGCCTCATAACGTGTGACGGCTAAGCTTGGTCGTGTCCACCTAATTGACTTTGTAGCTGAGCAGAGAGTAAGAAAATCGTATATCACTGGGTGGATCTGAATGGCCCATGGAGGCGTGAGCTTGAGGGCTCTGTATGGTACCCACCATTATTCTTTAGTGCTACTCACATACTTAGTTTCCTGGCCCCTGTCAGCTTATATCATCTGTCCTCCGCTACGCATTCCCACCATGATGTATCTGACTTGAAATTAGCTGACCATGCACTGCCTCTCCTGAAGCCAGGAGCCAATTTCCTCATATCTTTTAAATCACAGTTCTGGGTATTGCATCTCAGCAATGGACAAGTTAATGCAGTGTTAATAGGTGTAATTCGAAAGTGCACCCAAATAAGGCACATCAGCCCGGAAGAACTTTGTGAGAAATGAAACAGTCTTTTTCACTGGATCTTGGGTCATTGATAGTCTAACAATCAATATGGTTATTGACACAGGAAGACTTCCCTGAGAGATGTTATAGCAAAGTGCCATAACCTGGGTGACTTAAACAGCAAATATTTATTGCCCAGATTTTTGGAAGCTGAAAGTGTGAGAGCAAGGTGTTAAGATGTCCCTGTACTTGGTGAGAGCCCTTTGTCATACTCGACAGGTAATATCTTCTCATTGTGTTCTCACATGATGGAAAGAATCAAATTTTAACTCCTTTTATTCCCTGTTGCTGTCAATTGAACCCAGGCTTTTGGGCATTAGAAATACACACTCTACCATTAGGCTACGCCCCTAGTCCTTTATTTTGAAACTGTGTCTTGCTGGGTTGTACAGCATTGAATTTGCAATCCTTGTTCCACATCGAGAGCATTTTCATATCCCACACACTTCTTGGATATCTAGAGTTTCCACGCTAGAAACGTACTTTCGGGAGCATTGCTTTGTATCTAGAACAAGAAGGAAGAAGAAGGAGAAAGAGGCAGAGTGAAAGGAGATTAAAATAGAGGAGGGGAAGAGATGAAGGAGGAGAAGGAAGCAGAGAAAGGAGAAAGGAAAAGGAAACAAAAGAAGAGAAGATGGGAAGAGAGAGATGAGGGAAGGGAAGCGAGGAAGTGAAAGGAGGGAAGAGTCAAGAAGGGAAGAAAGACAGCAGTGACAGAAGAGATAGGATAAAAGAGAGGAGATGGAGGAGAGAAAAGGTATGTGAAGCAAAGAAGGGAAACAGGAAGACATCGAGGAGGAAGAGTAGAAGAAAGGAGACCACTAAAATGGGTGCAGGTGGTCTTTAGTCTTGATGTAGCAAAGAAGATGTAGCGTCTTCTGCTCTCCCTGCACGGCAAAAGAAACTAATTTCCAGCAGTCCTCCTAGCACACCTTTCCTAGATGCTGGATCCTAGAGTGACTCCCAAACTTCCCTGCCTGGGACAATAGAATGCTTCTCTTCGGCAGCTTGAAAGATCCTGGCCACTCACCGTTGTCTGTCAAATGCCTCCAGCATAGACATAATTGGAATCCGAAGAAACATCAAGCTTTGGCAAGACACGTAACATGAAGGGAGCAAACCAAGGAAAATGCTCTCCGAGGTGGAAGTGTGTCTTGGATATGAATTAAGGAGTGACCTCAAGTCCAAAGTGTATGACAGAGACACGGAAGACACACTTGCTCATCTCCCTCAGTGTGGGGAGCAGAGGATGGACGGCAGGCACTTTGACTTTAATCTGTACAGTTTTTTGCTTGTATACTCTTGTGATGCGTAACAATTGTATTCAGCCGGGCGATTTGTACATCCGTATCACACCGGGATCTTTGTTACCCACTCTTCACTCCTTTGTTATGGTCCCCTTTTTCCCTCCTCCAAATCTCTTCCTATTTCTGCTTAGCCTACCTCCATTTCTTGCCAGCTCCCTTTTATTTTGCTCTTTAAATTATGTACATTTTCTTCTCTAAGTTAGAGGAAACATACAGTACTTACCCATCTCAGTCTCATTTATTCTAATTAACAGGGTGATCTCAAGATGCATTACTTTTTCTTACAAATCACTTACACTTACACGTCTTTCTGGTACAGTAGCACTCCGTTGCATACAGATCCCACATTTCCTTCAGCCATTCATCTATTCCTGGGCATATAGGCTGCTCCCAAGATTTAGCTGTTAGGAATTCTTCTGCCATTCAAGTGGGTGTGACTGTGTCATTGTAATAGAGACTTTTTATTTTGTTGGGAAGAAATTCAGAAGAGGTACATCTGGGACAAACGGAATTTGTGCTTTTAGTGTTTTGGAGGGATTTCCTCTGACTTATTTTCAGGGAGAAGAGGAAATCAGTAAACTAGGGATGGTGGTTCTCTAGAGAGTGGCTCTTCTGGATCACCTGTATTTCTGTGACTGACTTTCCGTGATTGACTTCCTATGACTGACTTCCTGTGACTGACTTCCTGTGAATGATTTCCTTTTGTGACTGATTTCATATTTTGAGCTGTGTATCCTCCTTAGCCTTGGAGATGATGTCCAGACATCTATTTTTTTTTTTTTTTGGACCAGGGATCAAACGCACAGCCTCACATTTGCTGGGCAAGCACTTTGAGCTGCTGAGCAAATCCCCAGCCCCAGTCATCAATTTATAAGTTACTCAGTTAGAGATCCTGAGTTGAGTCCTAGATATTACTGTGTAAAAGAGTTCCTTCTTTATTCCCAGCTCATGCATATTTTTTTTTTTATTATTTCAAGGAAAAACTAAGCACATGAGAGCAGTTCAATCCTTCACAATGCCAGGGTTTAGCCCAATATCTTCCAAAACCAGACACACAAAATTTGAATGCAAATATTCTTGTCGTTTCTTAGTCACATCCAAAGAACAACCAACATTAGCCTTCAAAAAAGACTCAAATGTCCATAAGTTTTACTCATCTGACAACTCAAATGACTTTGTCTTCTATAAGAGACACCATACAAAGTATGCTTTCAGCAAACGCTTCGTGTTTTCACCTGACATTTATCAAAGTATTTTGGAAAAAGATCCACAAGAAAGAATGACAAAGAAATCTCATCTATCGCAGCATCATGGAACACACAAGGTAGGGGAAGGATTTTGTCTTACAGAAATCCTCTTCACAAAC
Organism: Hydrochoerus hydrochaeris; assembly: GCA_004027455.1. NCBI lineage: Eukaryota > Metazoa > Chordata > Mammalia > Rodentia > Hydrochaeridae > Hydrochoerus > Hydrochoerus hydrochaeris. The sequence goes on from PVLA01004905.1 coordinate 6,693, forward strand.
AAGCTGGTGTTTCAGCTGCAGACATCCAGGTATTAAAGCATGTTAGGCTGATATGGAGGATAACAGACCATACCACACTGAAATGCCTTTCACTTAGGTGCCCTATGTCCCTAACCCTGGCATGGAAACCCCTGGCAGATTGCATCACATAAACTCAAGCCTTGAGTCATTTGTAGGAAAATGGATCCACTTTGCGACCACAGTGTCAGATGAAAGAAATCTGACATGCAAGTTGAAATAGTGGATGGTTTCCCTTAGATAAGAAATAGAAAGTAAAAATAAGGAGCAAAATAAGAGATGTAGGGAGATAGATCTTTCTCAAATGAGAAAAGGAATAAGAAAGGGAGGAAAGTTGAAAGAGGGGTGGTAAAGCGGGTAAAATCAATCCTAAATCAAGATACGCTGTGTATGTGCACCCACTCCCACAAGGAAGGCAAGCATTAGGTACTGTAAACATATACTGATTAAAAATGAGCAAAATCGGAACATCTTATCCAATAGTCAATGTCTTTCTGTTAGACAAAGAAAAAGAGATCACTTTTTAACTTGCCTAACTTGAGGGATATTCCAGATAGCACATTATATTACATTTATACTAAAAAAGATGAATTTCTGTTTATCTAGTCAAAAAGGACCAAATAGTTAAAAAGATTTATATATTCTACTACTACTGGGTGAGATTAAGCAAAAACCCAAAAATGAAACCAGTTGAGTTCAGGTGGACAGCAAACACTGATGGTTTAAGAGAAGAAACAAACAGTAAAAATAAAAAGATGGTTAAGCAATTATCAACTCACAGACCCTCATGCTGGGTATTTGAGGTGAAAGACAATCTTTCTAAAATGAGCGTGAAGGTCGCAGAGCTGCAAATGAAATTAGATTTTACACGCTTGTGTGTTTTATTCTTTTATCTAAAACTCACATGCTGTCATTTCCAAGACAAATGGAAACATTATTTGCTCTTCAATGAAAAATAAAAAAAAACCCACAGTTTTCTGAGTATTCCTAATACAAAACACAGTCCATTATCTTGGAGCAAAGCTCAGAATACCTACAGAGTGAATATAATTTGTTTTCTGCAGGAGCTTGACTGACTGTCGTGTAATCCAGATTATTTGGAGGATTCTCTTATCCGTGAAGTCTGAGTGCAGAGCAAATTAGTTTAAATTGCAGGCAGTGATTGGGTTTAGATATGGATGATTAAATCTCAACACAATTCCACGTCTGAGCGGTAGTGTAATTTCTGTTGTGAAAGACCAAATGTAATATTTGCCGAGACGCTCTTTTTGTGAGTCCTTTGAAGGGGTAGTGGGGTGGATTAGGCTCTTTTTATCTCTTGCTGGCAGACGTCCATTGTTGAGACCTTTGCTTTTAAAATAGTCTCTGAGGTCCTTGCAGGACATGATTTTAAATTGTGAAATATCAGTAGCCCGGCTTTCTAGACTCCCATACTGCCCTTGCAAAAGCTATATCTTTTCCAACATTGGTTCACCTCTCTGGCTCAGCTTTAGTTTGCAGACATGAATTAGAATCCTTTTTGTTTAGCAAAATGTTCTCAGATGTTGGATAAACCAGACAGGCATGTCATTTGTACAGCTCAGAGGAAAGAACCAGGGAAGCTGCTTGTTTAAAATTTAAGGACTTCATGGCTTCAACAGCAGAGAAGGAAACCACACTTGACATCTTCTATGGCTTTGATGTCAGGTCCATGGAGTAGGACTTGCTGATACAAAGGATTAGTCAGACTGAGGAACTGGTGCATTTACGAACCTCAGTGTGCTGGTTGCTATAATTTATATTGAAAATGTCCTCCAAAGTCTCATGTGGGAGTTTTGGAAGATGGCTGGAAGAGGAAGGCATAACCTCATCGGTGGGTCAACCCACTGATGATAATTTCGTAATATGATGGCATTATTGGGAGGTGACGGAAATGGAGGAGGAGGAACAAATGGAGGAGGTTGTAGAGACTGGGTCATGGAGACAATATCTAGCCCTGGTATCTTTCTCTCTGATGCTTTCTTCTCACTCTGAAATTTGACCACTGTGAGGTGAGCAGATTTCCTCCACTGTTCCCTTCCACCACAATGTTTGTACTTTGGAGCCAGTTTGCTATGGAGTAAAACTTTGAAATCATGGGGCCAAATAATTTCTTTTTGCTTTAAGTTGTGTGTGTCGGATCTCTTGTCTGAGCAATGAAAACCTAAAGAGGCACTAAATTCCAATTTGCTCATAAAGTGGCTAAACAATATCTTTGCTGAAAATACTATAAATTTCTTTACTCTTTAAGATGTGCCATGTGGTCACTGATTTTAAACTCATCAGGAGCCTAGAAAAAAAAATTTGAGGATCTTCTAAGGACCAGGCAAAGAATGAGACAGGGGATGAGTTAGATGGGGACATTACAGATGAGTTTGTGGTTACTCAAGAGAACCAGGGGGAAGAGACCGAAGGGAGGGAGATGTGGGTGTCCAATGAGGAGGCACTTTGACCAGCCTGGAAGGTGCAGGGAGTCTGCAGAAATTCTCAGAAGAAAAGAAAAATTAGAAAACAACTTGGAAGGCAATCTTGAGGAGAAGAGAAGCTAAGGCTACCATGGAGACTGAAATAAGCATAAAAAACCAAACAGAGAGGTTGTTCTTTTGTCTATTCTAGTGCCTGGCATATATTTTCAACGCATAATCACACATAATGAGTCAGGGTCTGGAAAAAGCCTGCAAAGATGAATTCAAGTTGTTCTCTCAAAAGTTTTTAGTTGAAGTCTTAAAAGACTTTTGCTATTTCATACAAAATGCTGCCAGGCATGCCAACATCTTTCTGTCTGCTTTTGCACTGCACATGCCCGACATCTACCTTTATTTCTGTTAAATGGTTTAATATACATGACACATAAATGCAGCTTTGTCAATTAAAAGCATTCTGGGTAAAACAACTTCTCTTTTTTTAAGACTTTCTCCTTTGTTCTATCAATAAAGGCACTACCAAACTATACACCAATAAAGGAACACTTCACAGTGCCTGTTCTTTCTCCTTTTTCCTTCTTCTGTGTAAAAAGATATTGGGCTAAGCCAAGTTTGACCTTTTTAATCCCCTTTGCATATTGTCTGCTCTGTTTCCAAAACATTTCACCCTTTCTTGTACACCCTTCTTAAATTTGGGGTGTATGTATTAGGCACACTGCACTATATGATGAATTTTCATGAGTAGAAGCACACTCCTGTCATCGATCTTGAGATCAAGAAACAAAACTTTCCTACCATCCCCAGAGTTCCTCTCATCTTACTCCAGTCTTTCCACTTGGCCCTAATTGCCCTCAGCAGTGATTCACTTTGCTTATTTGGGGACCTGTGTGTAAATGCGGGGTGTGGGTGGGGGGCATGTTTCATCTATTCCTTTGTTTCCAGTGCTTTTGCCTTAACATGACTTGGAGACATTAGTTTATGTAGTATGGTGTTGTCATTTGTCCCTACTTACTGCTCAGGACTGTTTTCATTATGTGATGATTCCATGTCCACTTCCATGTTGACAAATGCGTGTCTTTGTCAGTTTCCCATTGTCGAGATGAAATGCCCGATGCTCACAACTTAAAGGAAATTTATTAAGGCTCAGTCCATAGCGAGCTGACTCAAAGGCAGTAGCATCGTGGTGAGAGGGAGTGGCTGAGAAAAGTTGCTTATTCTATAGCAACCAAGAAGCAGAGACAGGAAAATACAGGGATGTGAATATACCTTCCTGAAACTATATACAATCATGAACTCATCCCTAAGTATCATTAAGTATAGTGCCCCCACATCTTCCACATACATGAGCATTTAAGGGAATATTTCAACTATAAACTACAACTGTGAATATATGGGGACCTCTGTTTTGAGGGGGGAGTTTAATATCTATATTTGGGTGATTCTGTGTCTCGATTACTTTTTTCTCATTGCTAAGACCAAATACCGGATGCCCAAAATGAATGTAGGAAAGATTTATTTAGCTTGTAGTTTTTTGAGGTCTCAGTGCATAATCAGCTGACTCCAACCCAGGGTGGTGTGACTAAGGGGCAGCCATTCATGTCACCACAAGTGACAAAAGCAAACAGGGCTGTGGGTTTAGCTCAGCGGCATAAGCGTCTGCCTGGCAAGTACAAGGTCATGGGTTTGATCCCTGGTTAAAAAAAAAAAAGCAAATGGCAAAAAAAAAGGAGGAAAAACACACCTCCTTCCCTCCCCCATACTGTATGCACCACTGTCTCTGGGTGGGTGCAACACTCACACCACCAATCCCAGTGCGGGACAAGGAGTCAATCACAAATGCTAGACTCAATCACCTCCATGATTGTATGAGGTTTGGGGGGGTGGGCATCCAAGCACAAACCATAACAATCTGTGAAGTCAATTTTTGCTGATACTGGGTCATAAGCATTCATGTTCTGATCTGAATGTTGGAAACTAACAATTTCTCAGACCACATGGAGCAATTTCTCAAAGTGGGCAGAATAGCTGACACTCCCACCAGGCAATTCTGATTGCTTTCCCTTTCCTGTAGTAGTTGACATTGCCTATCTTTGCAGATTCTAACCACTCTGCTATGTAGTTGTGCAGAGTCAAATCCGTAGTGTTTCCCCAAAGTCTCATCTGTTTGGAATGTCATGGAATCATACGGGTGCTTGTATTCACCCTCGAATCCATCCACTCATGAGTTCATAGCTGAATGGGCGGTGAGAGGCGGAGCCGGAGAAGTGGTGGCCACGAAGTACATGGATTGGGAGAGTATGTTATCTTCAGTTTTTTTTTCTCTCTCTCTTTGCTTCCTGGCTGTGCTCAAGGAGAAGACATGCTATACCACGTTTTATCTGCGTTGGAACCAGCTTACACATGGGCGGAATCATTTGAAACCATGAGCCAATCAAACCTCTCCTCCTTTAAATTGAGGATATAGGATATTGCATCATAGGGACTGAGAAGCTAATAGACTCAGTGGTAATTTTCAGTTCATTGGCTGAAACTAATCATATTAAATGTCATTTAAAAACATCTTTAAATATTTATCGATGTGGCTCTTATCGTTTTGTTTTCATAATGTTTGTGTATTTTGGATTTTTCATTCATCAGAATCCTGCAGTATCAAATGAATGCCTTATTTTTTTTCTAACCTTATTACATTTATCTTTTTTTCACTCACTTTGTTCAAGACTTATTTTTTTAAATTTTTGTTACTATCTGTTGGCAGTACATTGTGATTACTTCACTGCAGTACATGTTCATATTACATCTCAATTCTCCTCTCCCTTTCTCTTGCATTCAGCATTAGATGCATTTATTTTCCTGTAAGTTTTTATAAAGTAAATTATCATACATATAGATTAACAGTTAGACTAAAAAGAGAAAAATGTCTATAAAACATAAGATAATAATACTAAAAATATCAAGGTGCACTTTTAGATATATCATCCATGCTGGATAGCAATATCTCTTTTCTGTATTTCTCTTTGGATTCTAACTATTTATCCATACAGAATAACTGTTCTAAAAGTCAGATTGTACAGCGTGTTTAGCTAAACAAAGAACTGAGACACTTTTGAGTTCTCTCCTGGTGACCAGTCACATGGGATTGTGTAATTCCTCTAGGTACTGAATTGATACAGTATGTTATGTATGAATTACAGCTTCTGTTTCCTCTATCCTGCATACTGAGAGCTACTACACACAAGTTATGAAGCTTCTCCATGCTTCACTTTCTAAATCCATAAAATGATCAACAGGATATTAAATTACATAGAGTCCATACCTAATTCTCCAGAGTGTGCATATTTATTTTGTTAGCATAGAATCACAGAGGAGAGAAGTGGGTATTTTTATCATATCTTGCAACCTTCTGATGTATTCTGGAATACTGTATGCATTACCTTCATTACAGTCTGGTTGAAAATGTGAAATGTGATGTTAGAAATCAATACCAGTGCATTTTTAAGGAGTACACTAAGATTTTATTAATTTTAAGAATTAAAAATACCTTATATTAGATCAATAGAGCTTATCACAAGGTCTTTATTATTGCAATAGGGCTTATGCTATTATCTTGACAAAGATAATTCATTACAAAGAACAACTCAGTAAATAAACCTGAATACCCCTGTATATGTTCACAATGATAATTACTGGTATCTGTTGGATCCGATCCCTCAGGGACTTAAGGCTGATAGCAACAGTAGTATTGTTGATTACTCGACTGTTATTCCTCTCCATTTGATTGACTTCTTAATACAACTAGGAGATTTGGTCCATTTCAGGAGGAACAATTTCCACGTTACCCAACTAGATTTTAAAGGGGAGCTGATTTAGTCATGGTGCATCTTTCAGGAAAACCGTAGAAGCTTTTGAAAGGATGCACTGAATTTTTAGATTTGGTGTTTATTTAACACTCAGTGGAGAAACCAGCAGAGTGCAATGTTCTCAGTTAGATCCAGAAAGAGCTACTTCTGGAATGGACAAGAAAGTTTCAAAGGTGGATCCATTTGCAATTAACAGTCCTAGTGGTAAAATTATAATTGCAATGTGGTTTGCTGCTCAAAGACTCATAAATTTAGAACTTGATCAACAATATGGAAATTTTCAGAGGTGGGGAATACAGAGATGACAAAGGAGTGGACTAACGTCATCAATGCCTTTACCCATTGACGAAGTTGACCTGCTGAAGAAATGATAGACAAATGAGCTTCAGTGGTAGGGCACCAGTGGAGGCAGTAGGTCACTTCTGTGTGTGCTTTTGAAGGCATACTCCGTCCTCAGCCCTTTGTTCTCTGAATTTTTTTTTCTTTCTCTAATTCCTAGCTGCCACGACCCGAGCAGCTTTCTTACGTTGCACCTTTTGGGCATGTCTCTTCCACAGAGCTACCTACCTATGGACTGAAACCTCTGAAACCGTGAGCCCAAATAAACTTTTCTTTCTTTAAGTTGTGACTGTTTTTTTTGTTTTGTTACTGCAATAGAAAGATGACGAAGAAACACAGCTGTTGTTCTCGGTGCTTGTAAAATTGGTTCACATCACTATGGTCTAGGAATGGCCTCTCATTCATAAGCTTGGAATAGAAAGAAAAACAGACATTCACAAATGTATCATTTTTTTAAAACTGGAGTATATTAGGTAATTACTGTTATTAATGAAAACTGTCATTTAGGCTTTATGTAATTATAAAATCATGTCCCAGGCCAACCAGACATTTTACTTCTTATACAATTACTCTGTATTATCAAATTCTTTTGCAGCTCCATCCTTAAATGTTAGATCCAAAAAAGGCCAGCAGAGACCTCCATAGTGAAATTCAAGAAGGATAAAATTCATTTAGAAGACTAATGCAGGGCCTTATAAAATGGCTTGCACAATAATTGCACATTCAACAAACATGGCTAATGTGACACAGTTGTACAGAAAGTGGAAAATTTCAGAAGTCAGAAGATAGAAGCCTTTCTGGATGCATATTCTTCCAGTTCCCCACCTATGCCAAACAGGAATTCCACTTCTGCAAAATGGAAACAATTTCCTGGGAAAGATTGTGAAATCCAATAAAGCAACAACGTGTGGACCTACTAACGTGGACTGGGACACTTCCTGCAAACCTTGACTGTTGCTTAAACTGTTGAGCTGCTCCTTTGCTCTTGAGACATAATACAGAAGTTGCGAGAGTCAAAACAGAGCCACTCTGTCCATCTGGCCAGCTAGACAAAATAAGGATGCGAGGTTGTGAAAGAAGAGTTGCTACTCAGGATTACCTGACAGTAACCACCACAAAGTACTCAGGCAGGACCTCACACAAACATTTGCATGAAGCCTTATATGATGTCTGCCCAGCAACTGTCTAGCCCACCTTGCACAGTCAGCAAGGTTGACACTGCTTTGAATCATAGTGGCATAGAATTATCTCAAAATACCTGACCTAATCCTTACGCTTCTCTTTTCCTCAACTTCACTAAATATGCCCTGACTTTGTCATTGAAATCTTCTATGATTTGCAGACAAACATTTGTATTCTTTGAAGAAACTCTCTGCTTTATTGAGGTATATATTCCCATAGGCTTTTCTACATACTCAGAATTTTTCATTCACGGCATTGAACTAACATATTTCAATGCCCTGCTCTGTCTTCCTAAAGCAGATATTTTGAGAAGATACTTATGCTATTTTGGTATTTGGTAGTTCTGGTACTGGGTGATAATTCTTACCAGAAATGACTATAGAATAAATGAATGAGTGACGAAATGATAAAATTTTGAATGAGTAAATGAACAAACCCTGCATATTTTATGTGGGTAGGGGACAAAAATTGCACAGTTCTGGGAAATAGAATAAAATTTTTTCTTTTGTTGTATTTATTTATTGGTTGTTACCTGTACTGCTAGGAGTTAGTCTACGTTGAAATGATCATTAAAATCTTGCTGTTTCATTATTCAGTGAGAGAAAATTTTAAAAAATATACCATCCCTGGATTTAGATTTTAGTCTGACTTGCTACTTCTAAATCCTTCCAAACCACAGTTGTCCACATTACTCCTGATTTCTGAGTGGCATTGCTATTGCTACTAACTCATTTTCCCTCACTGCATTACAAATTTTTATGAGTGATATAGCCCCTCAGTGTCAGGAGGGCTGAGTCCAGCAGAATGAAACATGAAAAAATAACATATAGTTTTCTGAGGATGGGAGAGTTAAGCAATGTACTTTGTAACTGAAGAAGGGATAAACATCCATCAAAGCCTCTGAAGATATTGTCATTGCTCTGACTAAATTTAAGTGGAAAAATAACCCTCTTATGAGAAAGGTAAAATCCAATTTTACCCATTTGTACCTTATTTGTTAAAGGGATGACAGCCTGCATTGATGTTGAAGACGTTTTAAACTACCCAGCACAGCCTTTGGAAAGCTGATTATCTAATTTCCTTGATAGCATCAATTGGTGGGAAACAGATCATAAAATAACTTGCAAAATCCAGGTTCTTGAGGCATCTAGGAGTTGGCTCCAAGAATTACATAAATTACTACATTGAGTGAAGATGTTAGCTGAAGATATGACACTCATTTTTTGCAGAAATAGTAGCAAAAATTTAAAACTGGTAATACGATGAATCGATGTAGCACACCCTCTAATTTTTTAAACATCAGAGTCCTTATGTTTTTCACGAGCAGCATCACAGAGAATCCCCAAATGTCCACAGCATATCTGTTTCAGGCAAATATTTCCCACTGGTAACTGAAAATAGTAATTATCTGCATTGTTAACTTCCCTACTGAAGGTAGTGCATGGGAAATTCATGCAAATAAATCCAGGGAAAAAAAGCAGAAGAAAAGTACAATCTGTTAGATTTTTGCCCATTAATATTCTGATTGGTGGTCTTTTGCCTGGATTTATGAAACCTTCATAGTCCATTTAAGGACCCTAACAGCAAGATCTTTCTGCAATTGTATCAGACTAAATGGACAGCTAGGGAACTTCAGAGTCCCACAATTCTCTAAATATCACTATAGAAGATAAGCTATACTTGAATCTTGATATTGTTCCCCATCTACCATGACAATGCCCACTGGTGAATAATCTTGCTTCATAAAGCCAACACTTTTTTTTTTGTCATTGAGACAAAATACCTGATACCCAAAGTGAAGCAAGGAAAGGTTTATTTAGCCTAAGCTTTTTGGACCTTTCAGTTCATACCTAGCTGGTTCCAAGGCAGGGTGGTATGGCTGAGGGCTAGCTGTTTTTGTGGCGGTGGCAAGCAACAAAAGTGAAAAGAACAAAAGAGGGGAAGCACACATCTTTCTGAGCCTTACATTGTATGCCGGCTCTGCCCCTGGGTCGGTACAGCATTCACACTGCCAATCCCAGCATTAGACAATGAACCAATCACAATGCTAGATTCAGCCACAGTCCAAGATTGCATGAAGCTTGCGGGGCGGGGGGTGCATCTGAATACAAACCATAACACAACATATGCATAATAATGAAACATTGCTACTAGGCTATATATACATTTCACATGGCATTGGTCTTTAGTGGATGAATTAGTCAATTTTTTGCTGCTGGGGTAAAATCCCTGAAATACCTAATTGAAAAGAGGAGAAGGCTATTTTGGCTCATGGTTTCAGAGACTTCAGTCCATGGTCTGCTGTCTTCCAGTCAGAAAAATTACAGCAGAAAGGTGTGGTGGATGCAAGCTGACAGAGAAGCAGAAAGAAAAGAGACGCAGCCAAGAACAAAGGGTCAGTTTAAAGATATAGTTTCCAATTTCATGCACCATGATCTACCCAGACACAACCAGAAGAGTTATCTACCAATCTCCTCAACATCTCTCAAGCCAGTCACATCAATAATCAAAAAAAAAACCACCACAGTTTTGTTGTTGTTGTTGTTAAAAAAATAATTTGAAAAGAAAACAATTCTGAACATGATATGTCCCTTGTTATAGAGTAAAATTGTGGAATGATGAACATCCTACTATTGCCAGAATGAAAGCAATTATAAATGTTGTCATTTTAAAAGTAATTGTATTTGATTCATTCTTTAGATGCTTTTCAGATATTTCATCATGTTATGTTCAGACCAGCTAAGGAGTGGGTTTAATAACTGCTCACCTCTCTCCTAGAGTATGCTCAACAGTTTAAAATTGAAATTTAGGCAACTGCTTCAGCTGACACATTAAAGGGAGATGTGATCAAACATTGGAAAGCCAGAGGGATGCGGAGAAAAAAATCTTTATTTTGGTTCTATCAATGATTCCGTCTTGTGTTCAGATTCCTTGTAAAACAGGCTTTGTCTCTAAATCAACATAAATGAAATTCCTCAGCATCTCAAATGATGGTGTTTTGGAGGGGTAGGGCGAATTTCAAAGTTACTCAGTTTAACTGCAATTAGCTTCCCTTCATGAGAGCATTCGATTTTAAAAAAAAAGACTGCCAGAGGTGGGAGAAAAATCAAGCACAAGCATTTTTGTTATTAATGGCTAAAGTGAGGCAACAGCTTATTCAGGGTCCGTGAGATGTAAAACAGATTTGGCCTTGTTCTGTGCTTCACAGCAGGTGCCTGCCTCATGGAACAGGGCTACTTGGGGGATGTGTGAATCCCCATAACACCACAGGGACCACTGAAGGCTATTCAGTCCCACTGTGTCTCATCCTGATAGGCTCTTCAGTTCTAGCATCTCATCCTGATAGGCTCTTCAGTGCTTGTGTCTCATCCTGATAGGCTCTTCAGTTCCACTGTGTCTCATCCTGATAGGCTCTTCAGTTCCACTATGTCTCACCCAGATATCAGAGACTGGATCCACCACTGAAGCTCATTCATGAAGAGGAGATACCTTGTGCTATGGTCAGATGTCTAAGCTATCCTGACCCTCCATTCTGATTTATCCCTGAAAAACACAACAGAGACTTACAGCTGTCAATGATATTTGCCACCCTGGTGAATCATAAGTGACAGAAGCCATGTGGGCTTTGGACACCAAGATAAATCTGGAAAAATTCAATGTCTTTTCTGGTGAAAAAGGACCATCAAAAAAGGAACCCTTGTTGTATCACGAAAAAGTAAGTATTATCTTCCATGAGTCACTTTTATTGGAATCCAGTGAAACCACTGGAAAAACTTCTATTAAAATAGAAAAGAATTCCCATTTTCATTGGTAGGGCTTCCAACCATTCTGAAATTATTCGTCCATTCAGTTGGAAAAACAAGAATGGTGATTAAAAATTAGGCAAGAAGAAATAATATTTCATAGGTGGCAATGCACATGGAGATCATTATCTACAAATCCACAGAGAAGTAAAATATGAATAAAGAAGATATTTATAAACAAATTATATAAGGAAATTCTATATATAAATATACATAAACTCATACATATTTATGTACATACACAACTACATGTAAATTTACCTGGAAAATAGAACATATGAGATCATTTAAAATTTTCTAAAACACCAATAATTTGAAGCCAATCTCTGTACCTGCTACTAAAGCATTATGCTATGCAATAATAATGAAATTTTACCATACAAATGTAATTACACAGGTCAGTACAGTAGCCTCAAAACTAGCTCCAGTGTGTGGCAAAAATTGTCTTTAATAAAAATAGAAATTCAAACAATTCCTGAATATAGTCAACCCCTATTTGTATATTATGATAATATGTAAAGTATATGTATGTTTGTGTGTGTCAAAAGGCTAGCGATTCAAGAAAAATTAAGGAGAAAAGAAAAACCTAGCCTGGACATGTTAGCAACTTAGTGAGACCCTGTTTCAAAATAAAAAGAGTTGCGTATGTAGCTCAGCATGAAGAACTTGGATCCAATCCTCAGTACAAAAAAAAATACAGAAGAAAAAGCTGTATTTTTCCAACACAGAATTTTACATGTCAGATATGTAAGCATGTATCCCTCAACTAGAAAAGTTGGAACAACTTCTAAAAGATGCTCATAAGATATCTAAAGCATTTCTAAATAAAGCAAAGCCCAGGCACCAGAAAGCAGGAATTATTAAATTTAATGATATATATTTAGAAAATAATAATTACTGAGGAAAATAGAAGGAAAACGCAAAAGAACAAATTGATACAAGAAAGTATAGACAAGATCTAAATCGGCCTGCTCTTTAAAGAATTTGATTAAGATCCCAGCAGAAAGAAAATGAACAAAGACCTTTTTTCCATTAATAGGCATAGTAACACATATAATGTGTTTTTACACTGTTGTCTTACCAGAGCATGAAAGGTTTGTAAATATTTACAGAACTGCAAAAATGGGGGAAATCGGACTTGTGCCTCAGGCTCTTGGTAGGAATGTAAGTTGGTATAATCGCTTAGGAGAGAAATCTGTACAAAAATTCCAAATGCAGTCATGTACACCAGCCATCTGTTCCAATACATGATTCTCGTGCTACAGACACAAAAAATTCTTTTAGGCATTACTTGTAGAACAGAAGCCCAGAAAAAAATTCATGATACCAGAATGGGGAACTAGTAAAAATGAAGTATTGTACCTTCATTAAAACAGATGGATTTGAAACTTCAATCTGTACATGATGAGAAGGAAAGTTTTCCAAGATAAGTTATGAAAACATGGTTAAAGTACAAAAGGTTGTGTAGCATTGTGGTCAAAGAAGAGGCAGCTACGTGTATGTGTGAATGTATACAGTTGGTTCTCTGTTTCCATGGCTTCCCTACCAGTAGGTTCCATCTATTTTGAATCAAAAATCCAGAAAAAAATTGCAACTGTGGTGAATATGTACATTCTTTTTTTTATCATTGATCCCAAAACACTTCAAGTATGGGCATAACATATGCATTACTTTAGGAATTGCCTTGGTTACTTTTCGCTCATTGCTGAGACTAAATACCTGGCACCCCAAATGATACAAAGACAGGTTTATTTAGCTCACTGTTTGTGGAGGTTTCAGTTCATAGTCAGCTGGCTCCAAGGCAGGGTGGCATGGCACGGGGGCAACCCTTCAAGGCAGCAGAAGACAGCAAAATCAGCCAGAGCAAAAGAGGGAAGAGCAAACCTCTTTTCTCCTCTCTTATATTGTACACAGGCAACCCCTCCTCCAGGGGGAATGTAGCACTCACAAAATCTCTGTGCCCTCCTGTTGCACAGGATGAGGATATTTATAAAGCAAGGATCCTGCCTCCCTGCTGAGTCTCTTAGTTAAACTTCTAAATTTCCCAAGTTGACACAACCTATCAACCATAATAGGTAGTCTAAGTCATCTAGAAATGATTTGAGGTATAGAGGAGAGTGTGGCACAGATTCCTTGCAAAAACTATGCTCTTTTACTTGAGGCACTGGGCTGTATCTGATTTTGATATTTTGGGGAGGTTCCGCTAGCAAAATTTATCGTGAATATTGAGGGATAACTGTAATGTGTGAGTAGAAATAATGTGCGAAAATATAGAAAATTTTCTACAATAAGCTATTCGGAAAAAGAACAAGTTAAAGAAAATTATGGATTATAACCTACAAGTGTAGTAAAAGCAACATGTATGTATGTAGGTATGTACATGTATTTCTCTCCAGATACATTATGTATGTATATATAATGTATGTATGCATATATGTTTATATATATATATATGTATATATATGTATAAGCAGATGCAATTATGCACAGGTGTGGATACAAAAAATACACAAAGTACATCAAAAGACCTGCCCTTGGTCATTTCAGAGCATTTTAATATTTAAGGCATAGAAAATTTTCTCTTTGAGATTTTTTCTGTGCGTGTAGGTGTTGTATCTATTTTAAATTAAAAACTGAATTGAAGTTAAAAGCAAATTAAAGCAGAAAAATTAAATAAAAGACATTCAGGTCACCTTATTTCTTTTATTGTTCTTTTTCTAAAGTTTTATTTTTTCCCCAACTCCACTCTTTTCTGTGAGTCTGACAAAAGCTGATAGCCTGTGGGAAATTTTTTCCTAAGTAAATACAGACTCGATATAAGGCAATGAACTGAAATTAATTTCACTTTTGTCCTGACTGAATTTGTAATTTAATATTTCTTTGACAACTCTGGAGATGTATTAGGAACCACAGTTCTGAATTCTTTTCTTTGGTCTGCCAATTATTAAACTCACTGTATAAACCTGAGTTTGTGTTAAAAATATTATTTAGGAAAAGAAGTATTTTGAGAGAATGCTAATGAAGGCAACCATGCCTTGCTTCTTATAATTCTACTGTTGGTCTATTTTTACTATATTGTCCATCATTTGGAAGATACAGTGTCATCTACATACCTGTATCTTCACAAACATTCCCTAATGGTGGCTAGATTTGTGACCTTTGGAACAGACAGTGGTGCCAAAACGTACCCATGATAAGCATTAGACTCCTCAAGTTCAGTGCAGAATTTAATAAATTACATGACATACTCAATATTTCTCTATGAAATAGCTTTTGCGCTGGTTTTTTCCCAGCATAATGCCAATATTATGCAGGGCATTTAAGGCAGGATGCAGTGATTGGTCAATGAGGTGTTTTGAATGAATATTCAAGTTCCAAACTTTTCCACTTGGGTTGAGTTTATTAGGAAGTAATCTCACTGTACAGATAGAAAACATTCACATCTATATCTAAATCTCCACTTAGGTCTATGTCTAAACCTCTACCTGTGTCTCAATCTATGCCAATGTCCATACCTGTCTCTATGTAGCTACACCCTCTCTTCCACGTATTTGGATACTTGCTAGATAACAGACATTCACCTGAGGACTTTAAAGCAACAGCCTTGGTGAGAAAGAGTCTATTGTTCTAAAACCAAAACACAATGTCCATTTGTAGGAGTTTCACAAGTTGCACAAAAAAGTAGAGGTATCTGTCTACTTTGAGATCTGTACAGATCATTATGACAGAAATTCAAAGTACAGCCAACTTCTAGAGCTGGGAGCTGTCAGTCACTGAGCTGTTCATCTTTACTAGACGGTTTCTTCCTTTCTTTGTCCCTTTTCCTTTTTTTTTTTTTTTATTTTTCCCCAGCCTGTTTCTTCCAAACACTCTCTTCCTGGCTGTTTCCTCCTCTGACTACATTTTATGACATCACATTCAATTCCCATGCGGTGCCCACTGAGGAAAAGAAACCAAAGGAATCCACAGGACCAGGCTTCCCTTGCCTCTGAACCAGTGCAGTAAACAGGCATGTTCTCTGTTTGACCAGGATTCTTTTGCACTATAATAGTTGCTCAAACTGCTCTGCTGAGCAGATGACAAATGGAAGCCTGAGAATATTTTCCCCTCACTGGGGAAAGAACAAGAACAGATTAGGGGCTGTGACAGTTGCTTGGATCCTATATTTAGGTCCCTCATCAGGGACATAAATCAGGCCGATTATTTCCCTTTCTCATGGAGGCTGGACACAGAGCCACCCACTCCTCCAGCGTCTCAGATTTTTTTTTTTTTAAAGTAATTCACAAATGTCTCTTTGGAATGTACTACGCAGGAGGGAAACATGACCCCCTTCCAAACTCCTAGCTATTTTTTGCTTGGGCTACACATTAAATTGACACAAAGCTGATTGAACTGAATGATACATATGCAAAGGGGTGATTCTTGTACGTGCTGAATATTTCTATTTTAAAGATTTTACCGTAAAAGACACATTGTCAAGAATACTGGGATAAGCCTCTTCAAAGCAGGAGAAAATTTCAGTATTTTGAGGGGATTGATGTGCATGTGTATTTTATTATAACACTTTTTTAAAAATTTAAGCACTCAATATATCATTTGATTACCCTCATTGATCAATTGCATATGGCAGTTCCTGTCAAATCAAAGCCTGGAACTATATCCTCACTCACCTATTCCACGCATCTCGCACCGTGAGACGTCTGGTTGTTCCAGGAAGTCAAAAAGATCCCATAAAGTCAGCATTTTGGGTGGATTCAGGTCATGGAAGCAGTCTCCAGAGCACAGCTGAAGACACTCAGGAAAGACGACTTGCAGAACTACTGCAGGAAACAGCACAAAGAGTGGTGTAAGTGTCTTAGGAGTGAGCAGGAGCAATGTGAGCAGGAGCAGTTTGACCAGTACTGATGGCAACATGTATTTCTCTGTGATGATTTAAAAAAGAATCATTTGCCAGACTTTTTAAGCAAAAGCAGAGGAATCTCACAAAGCAGGAGCTGGAAAAGACAGTCGGATGACTGAAGGCCATTTGATGTGCGAGGGACTTTGGAAAGGCCCGTGGGTTGATACCTCAGGGAGTGTGGGAGACTGTGACAGGAGGGAGAAGAAGGGGGGAGATGGGACCAGACTTTGGTCACATGGTGACAGTTGTCATGCAGGAATCCTCTTCCTGAAACAGGAGATTGAATTCACCTAGATTTTCTTCAGAGGTGTAAATTTCCTTGAGCAAAGGGTAACCTTTCCTGGCTACTCTCCAGCCTGCTGTTTTTCAAAATAACCTGCAGGGATTATGTCAAGAATTACATTTCCGAGTCACTTATTCTGTTTTCCTAGAGTTGTGCTTTGGGGTGAAGTATCCAGGGGAAAAACTCGACATGGCTTTGGCAGCAATTTCGAGGGCAGAGAGGGTGAGGTCTCAGTGGCTAAATTCTTTATGAGGTAAATGATTGTACAAAATCAGAAGGCGCAGAGTTGGAGGAGAAAGGTTCAAACCAAACATCCTATGAACAAATGCAACTAATATAAAAGAAAAAGTAGTCACCTCCAGATGACATGAAACACAGGTGGGAGAACTTTGCTTTAAGTAAGTAAATCAGAGAGGTGTAGCTTGGAGGAATGGGAAATTGGACAAGAATCATGCAGGAGCCAATACACCAGGGCAGAAAAACATGGAAATTTGCATGGAAAAAATAAAACTGAGAAGCAAGAGTTGCTTCCAAAATGGACAGAATGGATTTTGACAACCAGTTGTATCATAGGTGGATGGGTGAATATGAAAAAGAACAATGTAGTCCAATGTTATGGGTCACATCTGTAAGTGAGAGACATATGATTAATTTAAGGATGCAGAGGAGTACACACGATAGTGAGAATCAGGAAGAAAATAGCGGGTTGAGTCTTAAAAGCATTCAGCTCCAAGTGTAGGCTTTGGCCTTTGGGAATGTGTGCACGCATACTTAGGTAAGGGATGTGGATGCACAGAGCTGGCAGAGGAAGCTAGAGAGATCTCGAACAACTTTCAGGGAGCCCAGTGGGGGGATCCCAGGCTGAATTCACAACTTCGGAAAGCGCTGCCTCCTTCGAAGACCAGAGGAACAGAAGTGGATGAAGGTGTCAAAGATGTTAAGCAATGATCTCAGTGACAGAGCAATCTTTAAAAGTTAGGATGCCAGTCAGCAATGTTACATGATGCCATGGCCAATGGCCAGTGAATGCAATATGTTTCATGAGCTTGTTGGAAGGTGTTAAGGAGGTCAACTGAAAGCAGTGTGTGTGTGTGTGTGTGTGTGTGTGTGAGTGTGTTGAAGCCAGGGATGCTCTGAAATTAGCACAAGGTTAACACAACCATCAATCAGGGTAAACGTGGTTCCTGCAGCAAATGAGAGTCCCGGGAGGCTGTGCATTAATCCAACATGTTACAGGGATCCCGTCTTACTCCCATGACTATCTGATGAGCCCAAGAAACAACAAATAGAAGCAAAGGTATTGAGAAAGGGACCCTTCTACCAGGTTG
Source organism: Hydrochoerus hydrochaeris (assembly GCA_004027455.1). NCBI lineage: Eukaryota > Metazoa > Chordata > Mammalia > Rodentia > Hydrochaeridae > Hydrochoerus > Hydrochoerus hydrochaeris. Next base: position 24,844 of record PVLA01004905.1, read on the forward strand.
GTGGGAATGTAATTCGCTACAACCACTAGGGAAATCAGTATGGCCATTCCTCACAACTAAAACTAGAAAGTCCATCCCAGGTGTTTTCCTTCTAGAAATCCTTCCCAAAGAGTCAATGGTATCATATATCAGTGATCCATACACACCCATGTTTACAGCAGCATAACTCATAATAGCTAAGCTTTGAAAGTGACCTTTATCCATCAACAGTTGAATGGATAAAGAAAACATGCATTTACACACAGTGGAGTAGCACTGTGCTGTAAGGAGAGAGAAAGTTGAGTCATTTGTAGGAAAACAGAAGTACCATGAGGGAAACATGTCAAGTAAAAGGAATAAGACAGAAGCTTAAATATTGTACGGCTTTGCTTATGAGGGTACCCAAAAAGATAAATACGTAAAAGAGAAAGGAGAAAGACAGATAATAGGAGACAAGAGTGTAGACCGTTTGATTTTTTTTTAATTTTATTTAAAGAGGAAAAAAGCAAAACAGAAAAAGGGGTAGAAACAATACAGAATTTCAGAAAAAAAAATAAACAGTAAGAAATCATTAGTTGATACATTACATATTGTCTTCTTAGACATAGTTGTTCAAGTTACAAAATTAGAGCCTGCAAAGTGGACATTCAAACAGTGAGGCTGCAAAGAAGTTTAATCATCCAATAACAAGTTAGCAACATGGTTATCAATCCTACACACTTAAACATAAATGCAGTTATATCCTTTAGAGCACTTTCTACTCCTCCTTTTACTTTAAAAAAAATTTTTTTTATTTAAAGAGAAACAAAAGCATGTAAAGGGTAGAGATAATACAGAATTTCAAAACAAAAGATAAACAAGAAATCACTGTTGATAAATTAAATATTTTCCTCTTAGAAATAGTGGTTCAAGTTACAAAATTAAAGCATACAAAGTAGGTAGTCAAACAGTGAGAGTGTAAACAGCTACGCATGCATGAATCTCTACATGTATTTCTATCCTTTCTGTATTAGAGGGAAAAACAAAACATAGCAAGACAAAACAAAACAAATTCCTATAAAAACATGAAACCAAAAAGTCATATAGAACCACAGTACAAGGTGATCTACAATGATTGCTGTGTTGTTGCTTATTATCTTCAATAGAATTGTCTATATCATCAGGCATAAATGAATATAGCAGTATAATTGAATATAGCAGTACATAACAATATTAATAAAAATAAAACATTGTAGACGGTATAAAACTTCAAACACAGGTAATAATCAAACCATAGTGGATATTCTAGTGAATCTTGTCATCTTCAGTGCAGTTGCCTATACTCTCAGACTTGATACTGTCAATCATAACAGCTTTGAATAAAATCTATCAATACAAAACAGTGATCCCACAAACCAGATTTGATTATGATCAGTCATGGTAAAACAGTGTAGGTTTTATAGAGCTTTAGATTAAGTTAATAGGAAATTAAGGATGATTACTGTACTATATCCTGTTATTTTCAGGATTACTGTCTTTGCCCTCAAATCTAGTACATGTAGAATGACTGGAACAGAATATAATACATCTAAGCAGAGTAGTGTGAGTAAAGTGGGTTTTAAATCCCAGTGCACTATTAATAGTATAGCATATCAAAGCCATCTATGTTAGAGTTTCTAGTTATTCTTCTCTGCCTCATTTCTGCTGTTATTTTTCTGCCTTTGTTTGTCTACTTTTCTCCTTCATTCTACTGCCTGCCCCACTCAATCAGGCCTTTCTGCCATTGTTTCTATAATCTTGGTATTTGTTTTCTCTCTCTCTAGAATGTCCTTCAGCATTATCTGCAGGGTTGGATTGGTGGTCACAAACTCACCCAGTTCCTGTTTGTCATGGAAGCATCTTGTTTCTCCATTAATTTCTAGTGACAGTTTTGCAGGGTACATCAATCTGGGATGGAAGTTATTTTCTTTCAGTGCTTGGAAGACATCGCTCCAAGCTCTTCTTGATCTGATGGTCTGTGTTGAGAAGTCAGCCCTGATTCTGATGGGAGTACCTTTATAGGTGATCTCTTTCTTTTCTCTGATGGCTTTTAATATTCTATTTTTATATTGAATTTCTGGTATCTTGATTATTATATATCTGGGTGTAGCTCTGTTTTGGTTGTAGGTGGCTGGAGTTCTGTATGCCTCACACAACCGAATGTTATTTTCTTTTCCCATGCTTGGGAAGTTTTCCTTAAATATTTCTGTGAATAGCCTTTGTAATTCATCTGTATGTATTCCTGCTTCTTCATTCATGTTTCTTATTCTTAAATTGTAGATTCTCTTGTCATCTTCTAGCCTTTGTATTGTTACTGCCTGTTTCCTTGTTATTTTTAAGAGATCTTTCCTTTCATCATCACACATTGCAAACTTTTATTCAAGTTTTGACGGTCTATCCTTAGTTTCTTTAAGGCATTTTGCCAGCTTTCAATGGAGTTTTTAATTTCCTGGTAGTCTCTTTGAAAATGCTTCAGGTATTCTATATTTTGTTTATATTCTTTATTGAATGTTTCTCTCCTTTTTTTGTGTTCCTCCCTTCTTCCATCTGTATCATCCTGAGAGATGCTTCCTGAGAGCATTTCTTTTATTACTCTACTCATTTCTTCCTTTACCTGATTTAATATTTCAGTTTTGAGCTCATCTACAAGGTCCCGAAGATATCTCTTAATGTCCATTGAAGCCATGTCTGATGTGGTGTGTTTGCTGCCCTCAGTCTCCCTTGTTTTTCCTTCTCCTGGATCAGTGCTCTCAGGGTTCTGGGCTGGGGGCCTCCTCCTGCCTCTCTCTCTCCTGTCATGGCCCTGGCTTCCTCCACACAGGTTACAGAGCAGGTCCCAGCCCCCTTCCGCGTTGGCCACGTTTCCTCCGAAGCATGCTGGGGAGGGACCTCCGCCCTCTCCTGCCTGCTCTTGTCACTGAGGTGTAAGCAGTGGCTCAGTGTAGATCTTTTGTAGACAGGAAGAGGATCTAGGGATGGTGGGAAAAAGAACAGAAGGAAGCAAAGGGAAAGTAAAAAAGGTTAAGCTACAGTATGCATAGGGACCAGGGTGCCACGGTGAGTATCTCATTATATATTGCAAATAGTTACAAATAGGAATAAAGGAAGAGAAGAAGGAAGAATGGAGGGAGGGAGGGAAAGAAGGAAGAAAGAAGAAGGAAGGAGGGAGGGAGTGACAAATGGAAGTAGGAAGAAGGGAGGGAGGAGGGAAGGAAGGAGTTCCTGGGTCTGGAGGTGTGTGTCTATCATGCTAGCACTTGGGAGGCTGAAGCAGGAGGATTACTACCAAGTTTTGGCCACCCTGTGTTATCTAGAGAAATCTTGTATCAACAAACACAAACAAAATAAAGAAAGGATGGAATGAAGGAAGAATGGAATAAAAAAAAGAATGAGAGAGTCAGGGATTTAGCTCAGTGTCACAAACACCTGTCTGGCAAGTGTGAGACTCTTGTGCACCCCAGGGGTTCAAGACCAGCCTGGGCAACCTAGGAACAATAATCTGTCTGAAAGGAATAGGAATAAATAAGTTATATTCTGACTCTCTCTCTCTCTCTCTCTCTCTCTCTCTCTCTCTCTCTCTCTCTCTCTCCCCCCAGGCCATTGAACTCCTCCTATCCTGAATTCACATTCCTCGATAGGAGAAAATCTCCTCTTCAGTTTATTATGTCTTCACATGCATTTAAAAGCACTTCTCCACTTTTCCAATTACACAAACTTTTATTATTTTTAGTCTCATCAGAATTTTCTCATCTTAATTGCCTGCTTGGGGAGCGCATATGGATGCAAGATGTAATTGATTCCCAATTTGTAGGTTTTATCCAGAAAGAATCAATATTCAAAATTCACATGTATTGTGTGGCAAATAACATGTCTACAGCATTGCCAGCTAACCTGATTAAGATTTTGCATGTCCTGTAGGAGTCTCCTGTGTTCAAGGTGGGGCTTTGGGAAGATGATCAGATCATCAGGTGTTATACTCAACAGAGAGTTTCACAGCTGATGGTGCTATTAGGAAGGTATATTCTTGTCCCCAGCTTCTTATTTTTTCTCTGCTTTTTGGCCCCTGGGGGATGACCAGCTGTCCTCATCCCTAGGACCTTCCATCACGATGTTACTGCCTTGGAGTTGGCCAACCATGGAAAGAAAACATGAACCAAAATATGCAACAAAATATCTCTCTCCTTTAAATTATGATTCTCCCATATCTCATCTCAGCAATGAGCAAGTGACTGAAACACCTCTGGTTATGTCTTTATATGTAAATTAAACTGCAGAGAGAGAGGAGAGAGAGAGAGAAAGAGATGCACAGATGGATGAACAGACAGAAAAAGGCAGAGACACAGGGAGAAGGAGATAGAATACAAATACCATATCTACATATTTGCCCAAAATATGTGATGTAATTAGTATTGAAACAACACGAGCATTAAGGTTCTGTCCTATTTTTTCTTACAGCATAATTAAGTCCAGGAAACTATTTCACATTGAATCTCGACAAACCTGACCTCATCTTAGTACCCTCCTGGACATCTTTCCTCCACTCCACTTGATTCTGAAAAGTAAATCTAGCTTCCATCTCCTTGCTGCTCTTTTGAGTTGGCCCCCAAATACTTCCTTCACCCCACTACACATGAATGTTTCTATTATGCCCCATGAACAAGACAGATACAGCCTTTTTAAAAAAAATTTATTTTTTCACTAGGTGAGAAATTCTATCCCTGTTCAAGGAGCAGATTTAATTTCTCATGCGTGCCTGTTATTATTAATCAACTCAACTGGCTTCATGAAACACACACACACACACACACACACACACACACACACACTGGGTCTCTGGAGCATAAGATTTGGGAAATGGGAATGTAGAGAGAGCTTGGTACGTTGGCTTTGAGCTAGAGCTCAAGAGGAAAAGACAAATTGTCCAGTGTTTGTCTGGAATTCCTTCCTGTTTCTCTTGTACATCCCATTGCCTCCATATTTACCTGGAATTTGGGGCCCTGCCACTCCAGGAAAATGCCTGTATTATTTTCAGCAGATACAGCTGCATTTCCTAGAGAGAGACTGAGCAGCCAGTTAGGGAGGAAAGCTTCTCTGTGCTGAAGACATCCTCAGCCAGTGGCATCGGTTCCAGATTTTCCACTGAGTACCTGTCGGCCACGAGTTCTCTGGAACCTACTGCAGCTACGAGATTTGACCAGACTGAATTTCTCAGCTACCCAACAACACAGTGAGTAGTTACCGTCACCAAATACATGGCTCATCTTCTCTCCGACCAAGAGTTTCTTACAAAATGCCAATTTCCAATGAGCTGCTGATTTCTCCCACTCTGGTCATTATTGCTCTAGTCTCTGCTTGTTTGAAAGCAACGTACCAGAAATTCTTCTTCCTAACTCTAAGTTCATAACCACTGACCAGCCTTTCCCTACGCCTCCTCCCTTGCTTGTCTCTTCAGCCTCTGGTAACCAGCATTAGACCCCCAACTTCTATTCCATGTAGACTTGACAACACACGGTGTTTGTCTTTCGTGTCTGGCTTATCGTCCTTCTCATTCAATTTAGGTTCCTGCAAGTCGCAACATTTCATTTATTACTATGGCCAAATAATATTCCAGTGTGTATATATGCCATGTTTTCTTTATCCATGCATCCATTGATGTGTCAGCTCACTATCTCACTATTGTGCGTATGCGTGCTTTAATACCTGCATACAGTGTATAACGATCTGATTACTGTACCTTCGACATTTGCCATGACTTTGTGCTGGAAACATTAAAAGTCTCTCTGTGAGCTATTTTGAAATATACATTTAATTGCAAACATAATTATCCTACCGTGCTATAAAATATTGTTTATTATTATTTTTTTCTTTTTATTCAAATACATCCTCAACAAATCTGTTTAACAAAACTATTTAGGGAGTTAGATGTTTGATTCTCTGAATTAGTAAGAGTATGTGTTTCTATACTTCTGTTCAATTCTCTAAAACCATTCACCCATTTGGTAATGCTTTCATGTTAGCCATATTCTAGCTGAGATTTTCATGGAGCATTTCTGACAAGAGTTGTTTAAAAACAAACAAACAAACAAACAAAAAAACAAACAAAAAAGAAAAAAACAAGTCCAGAAGACATGTCTACTGATGGGTTGCCCGTAGTCATCATTTCTTCCTAGAATTTCATATTGGAGGATATTTCTTCTTATCTTAAAAAACTATCCTCAAAAATCTCTCCCATCTTAAGCTAAGCCTGATAGTACATGGATATAATCCCAGCTCTATGAAAGACTAAGAAACTATGGTAACAAATTTGAGTCCAAGTCTGATCACTTCTGTGCTATAATTTGCTCTTATATGTCATCCGGGATGAAAACCTACACATACACATTTCTCATGACCGTTTCCTCGTTATTCCGTCATGGAAAATATTTTGCAACTGATCTTCTACCATTCCTTTTCTAATGGAGAGGAGTGTGATACTGGTATAATTTTAACAGTCTACTAACGCAGTGGAGGGAAATAAGGCTACACTTCTTCCTAACACAGCCTTCCATATTATAAGACATCTGACTGAAAGGAAAGTAATTTCCATCTAGACAGTCATCGAGCACTGTCAGGACAAGGTGAAGGAGAACAGTCCTTTCAGAAATCATACGAACACATTAGTTAATTAAACATTTCTCAAAGAACTTGTGCTGCAGGCCTATTTAAAGAAGATAACCCCTCTTACAGATATAAACAGAAGCTGCATTTTTTTCTATCGTAACACTTCCCATAATAAAAATTATTCTTTGAAAATGTATAACCTATATAAAAATAATAAGGAAGTTATCTTGGACCTTAGCATCTGGCAGTGACTACCTATATTCAGAAACCATTGCTTCTGAATCAATATGTACGTTGGTCTAAGGGTCTGGTATCACAAATATATATTTCTATTTAAATAATAGTGGCATGTCAATTTTTTTTTCCTCTTTCACATTTTTCTACCTAGAACCATATTCAGTGTTGTGTATAACATGCTAACTCCTGTCTTGGAAAATCCAATGGTTATCATATTATATTTGTCCAGTAGGTACTTTTCAGCAGTCTTTCATGGAGATTGAATTGGAGGAGAAGTACTTCTCTTTTGGTGCAAATAATCTCACTTTTCTCCCATTTTTCCCACTTAGTACATGTCCTCCCCCCATGGTCTTCTTAGTAGCTCCTTTTACAATCAGTTTCTAAGTGTTACACTTGTAGAGAAGTCCTACAAAGACTTCTTAGCCTTTTTATCCACAACATCCTTGGGTGTGATTTTGGCCACTGTTGTAGTCAGGGGTTGTGCAGAGAACAATTAGAATCAGGACATGGAATTTATAATACTGTTTTATGAGGGTCACCCAGAGTTAACACAAGAAACTGCAGGAAATCTGTCCACAAAACACTAAAGACATAGAATATTTAGGCAAGGGCCTGGTTCCCACAGCAATGTCCCACATGAGTCCAGATGAAGACCCAGAGCTCATGACAATGCCTCCCACGAGTCCAACTGGAGGTCTAGAGCCCACAAGAAGGACTCACACCAGTCTCTTTTATGGATCTGTTCTGGGAAGGCCCAAAGGTCAGCGGTGGAAGCCAGAAAGTCCATGCCAGCGGGGTGAAGGAGCTGTGCTGGTAGGTTGAGGGTTCTACACTGGAGCTGAGAAGTCACGCTCAAAACAAAGACCAGGGCTGCCCTGAAAACACCACAGCCATCCTCAGCAACACGGAGGTCTCAAAGTCCTCTGATGATGAGCACAGTTGAGTACATGCCAGGAAGCCAGCGTGACAAGTTCATCCTGCAGATTAAGTGACCCACATCTTCCTCTGTGGAGCTAGGAATCAGTGCTCCATGTGAGGACCAGAGCTTCTCCAGAAGAACCAACGGCTCCAACAGCAACACGTAGGAGAACCCACAATGCCTTAATATCTCCCTTCTCCTTCTCCACATCTCTGTTTATGCTGGCAACTTTCCTCACATGCAACATCTATGCTCAGAACCATGACGATTTAATTCAGCTGGCGTTAAGTTGACCACCAGTTTTTAATCTGTAACAGCCAGCCTTCAGGATTTCGAAAATGACCTGTGTTTATTTCACCTTCTCAGATTTGACTCCATAGTTCCTGCTTCATTCTTCACTCCTCTGATCAGTATTGTAAGTTAAAATATTAATTCTTGATTTCCACCCTGATATTAGATTTCACCACCCTCCGTTTCCTTATCTTGATAAATGACCCACCACCCTCCTGGTACCTCATAGTAGACACCTAAATCATCGTTAAGGCAACTTTAATAGTTGATAAAGCAATTCAATTTTCAACGTGCATCTCTTCAAAGTCGTCTGGATTTCTGAATATTGCAGAGATAAATGTGAGATATTTCGGTGGAATAGGTTTCAAATCCATTCAAAGATCCTTGACAATGGCACTGTATGTCAGACAGAATTGGATTCGGAGTCAGGCAAAAGGAAAACAAAGTTAATGTAGCTGCAAAGCTCAGCTACTAGCTGGTCTGTTGGCTCAAAGTTGTTCTTAGGTGTCCAGGCTCCAAGCTAGACCTGGCTCACCCTGGAAACTCCGAGTATTGTTTTCCTTACTTTAATTCACTTCCTTATCATTAGAACATAGATGTGATTGTTCTGTATTTAAATATTTGCAGTCCAAGGAGAAGAGAGGGTGAATCTTTAGCAGGTTAGCCTTTGTTTTTTAAACCAAAACTTTTGCTGTGTCAGTCTGTCAAAATAAGAGGATTTCAGGGCCCGAGAAAGGTAAATCAGTCCTTGTACCATCTTAAACAAAATTGAGTTTTATTTATTAGTGAGAAGGAGTATAAACAGTGGGGGAGAACATAAAACAGGGATTGTCTGAGTGACTCGAGAACCATTCAAATTATGAGCTACTTCTCCTTCCACAGGGGGACCCATGATAAATTCTAAATACTGAAATCGAGCTGAAGTTGACCGGGAAATGCTCACTATTGAGCAATGTGTAAACCCACAAACTGGTATCATCACCGTCAGCATCATGGTCATCGTGATCATAGTCACTTTCACCACCATCATGATGGTCGTCACTGGTAGTCCAACTCCGCTATGGAAATGAAGATCCATTATCAAAGCCATGGCATTTTCTTAACAGGTCAAATGTATCACGTCATCATCTTGCACTGTTATCCCAGGGAACAGGTGACAAAGGAACCGGACTACGATACTTTCTTCATTAACCCGACACTGCCAAAGAGGGTCAAGGAAAATTCTTTGTCATAAGAAAATGGTTAGACTTTAGCAAGAGCAAACCAAATGTTCTCCTTTCTCATAGGATTGCATGCTACTCACCCAACAGTGTAAAAAATGAAACTTGAGTCACAATTACATCCCCAAGTTTACAAAACGTCAACCATACCTTCTTCTCTCCTAGGACTTCGGGAGCCTATCATGACCATGGGTTGTTAGATACCCTTCAAAGAGAAGAGTTGTATACATGGTTCCATAAATCTGGCTATGTATTCCTTCCTTGTTAGTTGATTCATGTGCAAAATTTCCCTCCTACTTGTACACAACTCAGGGTTCCTTTTATTCGATTCACATACCCAACGTTGATCCAATGGTTCAAAGAGGGACACAACATTAGCATCTCAATAACTTGTTCTATGCAGCAAAATGCCTCCTTGCACCCATTAACATGACTAGAGACACAAATTCACATAATGCAAATGTCAACAACCCTGATAGCTAACTGACTGTGCACCTTGAGTAAGAAATGCCCAGCTGAATTGGATTAGCATCCTTCTGAGTGTGACCGAAGAGATTTACTGGAGACAATAGTCCCACTCCAGAGTGACTGTCACCTGAATAGAATAAAAGGGGGAAGTGAAGAAGGAAAGATTCCTTTTGTTTCTTTGGAGGAGCTTGAGTCTTCTCCTGCTTCCATGACATCTCTTGGTTTCCAGTCCAGACCCCAACAGCTTCCTAATATGGGCTCCCTGGGATGCTGAAATGACTCCAGCTCTTCAAACTTCAACTCAATCCTTCTGATCGCCAGCGAACAGACAGCCCTGTTACACTCCTCCAAATCTGATTCTGTGGGTGGCCACTGAAACACAATACTGTAAATTCTTACCTATTGGAATATCTTGTGTTAAATCTGTTTCTCTAGTAAGTACTGACTGATACAACTATGACATGGAGAAAACAGAATGCTGGTGCCCTGCTGTTGACTACAGCGCATGGTGTGTTGTGGCTTCTGTCTAGATGTTCCCCCAAAGCCTCATGCATCCACAGGTGGCACGTTTTTAGAGGTAGCTGGATCTAGAGTGTGTGACGCTGGGATTGATTCTGGTGTGATCCTAGGCTCAAGGGCACTAGGAGTAACAGTGTGAGTGTTGACCACCATGAGTATCCTGGATAATACATGAGGGATACAAATACCTATGACTGTACCTTGTTTGCTTTGCTAGTTTGCACAGCCGTGAACTGTTTCTCCTTTGAGATGCCCCTGTGCCACTCCGTCTTACCTTGGAGCCATCCAGTGGTGGACTGAAACCTTTGCAAACCGGGAGCTTAACTAAACCTTTTCCCCCTTGAACTTTGGGTGTCAGCTTGTTTGTCTCAGGAATGAAAGAAAAAGAACTAAGCCATGGGATAACTATCTGGGAAGACATTCTCGCAGTTCCTCAAATAATTAAACATGGATTTATAAACACAAGTGAGGCTTCTCATTCCTACCTACTTGTAAGAGAGAAATGAAAATCCTTGTCCATGCAAATCATGTACTCAAAGATTGTTACCAGTGTTCTTTATAATAGTAAAATATCCAAAACAACTTACATGGCCATCCCCCTATGAGTGGAGAAGCAAAAGATGACATATTAATGAAAAGGAATATTATTTGGCCATGAAAATGGAATTTGATGCATGCTGCTACATAGATGAACTCTGAAGATGTTATGCTAATTTTTAAAATGCCCAAAACACTATGTATTATGTGATTCCATTCATAAAGATGTCCCAAATAGGAAAATGGATTGAGAAATATATAGCTTGGTGACTGCTAAAGTTTGGGGAGATAGGACCGTATAAAAGTGAAAGTTAAATGGAATTGGGATTCTTGTTGAGTTGATGAAAAGGTTCTCAAAAAAAGGCCTAAGTTGATAGGTGCATAACTTTATGCACAAACAGCAAATTATTGAGTTTTAAAAGGCTGAATTTTCTGTTGTATGAATTATGTTGTATGAATTATGTTTCAGTAAAACTGTTAAAATCATTACAGAATAAATAGAGAACAGCTCGGAAGAATCTCTTAGTTTAGGTTGCTAGAAGAAGATGTCATTGTATTGAACAATAGACATTAACTTCAAGCAATCATGGAAGCTGTCCTCCAAAATGTAAGGGCTCACAGACTCAGTATTGGGGAGTCTCTGTCTTGTTTGGTAAATGGGCATCATTTCATTGACTCCTCAAATAGTAGGGAGACAGGGGACTCCAGACTCATCTTTTAGTAAGACAGCAGATCTGTCTCTTTCTTTTATAAGAAAGAAGAAATCTTACCAAGAAGTTGTCATCCTTCTGATTTCTTCTAATCAACTGCCCCAAGTGACTGTCAAATCCCAGCGGGCTGTGGAATAGTTACGTAGCATGCAAATTTAGGCGGTCACAGACATTCAATAAAAACAGCAAGACAAATAGAAATGTGCCAGTTAGCGAGAAACAGCAAAAACACATCTTGACACCAGGACGCTAAGTGAAGCGAGTCAGACACAGAAGGTTAAACATAGCGTGCTTTCTCTCACACAAAACCCCAAAGTGTACATAATTTACAGGGCAAAATTCAAGACAGATGATAAGAAACAGAGAAGTCGACATTGTGGAGATGGGAAGGAGACATGGTTTTAGAAGGAGATGGGAAAGCTTTGTGAGGAAAGTAAAAAAGATCAAGCTGTGATATACTTAGGGACACATCCTCACGATGAACACATGCAACATGCATCACAAACGTACATGAATAAAAAATGAGGTGACCTGAGAGTCATCTAACTGAGACTATTGCCTCTCATTCCACAGTGAAGGACACCTTGCTAGTACCGCAGAATTAAATTCTCTGTGCCCGAGCTAGCGTTCCAGGACCATGTGAAATTCACTTAATTTTTTTCCCAGTTTTAAAAAATTTGTATTAGTATGCATTTACAGGAGTACATAATGGTTACATTTATCATAGACAGCTGCTAATTTCTACCTTCCCTTCCTCCTCCTTCCTTACTATTTGCACAAGTTATTTTTAAATCTTTTTTCAATCTTTCTTTTTCTCTTTCTTTCTTTCTTTCTTTCTTTTCCTTCCTTCCTTTTTCTTTCTTTCTTTTTTTGATCTTTTTGAGACAGGGCCTTGCTATGCAGTTCAGGCTGGCCTTAAGTTCACTTTGTAGCCCAGGCTGATCTCGAACTTGCAAAGATCCTCCTGCCTCAGCCTCCTGAATGCTGGGATTATAGGAGTGAGCCACCATGCTTGGTGGCAACTCTGTTTTCCCATTTCCTTTTCTGTCTCTGCCCTTCCTTTCTTTCCTCTCCCATCCTCCCAATCATTTGGAAAAAATAAAAACTATGTCCTGTTCATCTATCTTTGATTTTGACAAGTTTCTTCTACAAGAGAAACCATCTGATATTTAAGCTTGCGTGTCTGACTCATTTCACTTAGTATTATGGTTTCCAGTTGCATCCACTTACCTGTGAATGCCTTAAAGAGTGTATTGTTGGTTCAGTTGCTAACAGAGCACATTTTCTGATGTGGTAGGGCTATGAATGCCTGCTTTTGTTTCCATTGAATCGGGCTCTTTGAAGGAGACTGGACTCCCAAGGCATGATAAAGCTGATGCATTCTCTGATTTAATTTCACTCGGTACACACAGGACTCTCACAGAATGGTCCTTTTCATATACCAGCATTGTTGTCAGAGGAAAAATGAAAGTAAGGAGGCCGAAATAAGGGCCAATGACTTCACATCCGAAAAATCCACTGGACGGTATCCTTATCCTGTCAAAGACACTAAGTCCACTGGAAAAGTCTTCACACAAAATCCCACTTTGTTGCTGACCCGTTTGATCCGAGGATAAGTAAAATACAACACGATGAACTCAGATGAGTACGTATCAGGGAATTCTTAGTTTCCACAATCCAAGCCCAACTATAGCCCACAATGTGCAGCAGGAGAGTTTAATCTGCATTTTAGATCTGGGAAGACAATCTCAGTACCCTGTGGGTAACGCAGAACCAAACCAAACCAAACGGAAGTTGCAATAGATCATGGCATAAGGGAGACCTGTCTGCAATAAGTCCTGGCAGTATTTCCAGAGCTATGACAGATAATGAGGGTTGTTTTGTACTGATTACTAAGACACAGGAGCATTTAGTTTTCAGTAACTATTTATTTTCAGTAAACTCCTTTCTTGACTCGACCTACCAGTAGACAATGACATTTATTTCTGCAGAGTCACTACTTCAATACCTAAAATTCACTAGGCCTGACAAAACAAAAGAGAAAATCTTTACTTGAAGCTCTGATGGCATGACCATTTTGATTCCTTCACATGCAAATATAAAATTCCTTTCCAGAGCCCCTGTTGACTGAATGCTACTTTCATGGATTCTTTTGCTTCCTCTTTCTTCAATTCGCATCTGGCCTCAAGGGGAACATTTTCTGAATTCACTCTAGATTTACAACCTGTCCTATAATTTCAGTGCCCTGTAGAGAAAGTACTTTTTGCTGCTTCAGGAAAACTCAATAATAAAGTAGGTAAAGTGTTCCCTCGGACCACAGGGACTGGCCCAGGATGCTTCAGGGACAAACAAGATCCACACGTGCTTAAATTTTGTCTTCTAGAAAATGGTGCATGGAACAATGCATCTCTTCCTGAATGTACATTCTAAATCATCTGTGGATTACTTGGCATGCATAATAAAATGTGAATGTTTCGTAAGTAGATGTTATACTGAAGTGTTTTGCAAAGAATGACAGCAAAGAAAAACCAGTACGTATTCAATACAGACATGTTTTTTCAAATACGTTTCACACAAAGTGGAATAAATCTGCAGATTGCTAGCCATGCCTTTGGATCTGAAAGGAAATTTTACTACGTTTCTTTGAATTTAAGAAATTTTCTTTCTCAGTCAGATACAGCCTTATTTTGTGGGTTTCTGAAAAGGCACAAAAAGACGTTGTCAACTAACTGATGGAGAAAAGTTTTCCTGTTATTTGTTATTTGGTTTTATACATAATAAAAGTAGCATCTTTTGTTCATTTGGTATGAACTCTAGGTCTGGAATAGCCAAGGATAGATAGTTGAATATTGATGGCCGTGGTCAAAGGTGGATCAAGAATAATACAAGCTCATTCTTTCAGCACCTCATCTCTCTCCACTCCCTTTCAGTCAGCCTCAACAAACAGGACTTCACACCACAGATTCCTTTAGGATCTCTGTAGTACCCAAAACAACTGGAGTGATACAGGGAAACCAAACTCCCAACCTACTAGATTTCCCAGTACGAGTTTATGTTCTCTAAAATCGAAGAATGCATTTTAGGAACAGCAGAGATTAAGAGTAGAATGTATTTATTGAGAGAAAGAAAGCTTCTGTCTGAGAGAGAGAGAGAGAGAGAGAGACAGAAGGGGTCCCCAGCAAGTTGCCAAGGACTCTGGCTTTTCTAGGGACTTTCATAGAGCAAAACCACAAGGTGAGGCAGGTCCAAGGTGGGGAAAAATGGGAACTCACAATGCAAGTGGGCATGAGGTGGGACAGAACTATGGTCAACTAATAAGATAAACTGCTCAGGTAAAATTGATTAAATCAGGGACAAAGGGGAAGCGAGTCACTAGCAAGCTGGCGTGCTTACAGAGCGGTGACTCTTCCTGTGGGGGGTGGGGTGGGATGGTGACTCCTGGCTTCCTCAGGGTGACAGAGAAACCTATTTAGAATATCAATTCCTGATGCTTTTCCTTAGGAAATCTGTGGGTGCATTTGATTTGTCTTTTGTCTTCAGGCCTGGCCCACAGTGAGCAGTGTATGGAACGAATCTGGTCTTCTGCACTGGCTCCTTCAATGCCCCAGCCCTCTCTGACTGCCTAGAATATTTCTATCTCACTCAGCTGCCTATAAAAATAACATACGGTCTCCTTTGTGCCTGCTTAACTTGCTGCATGTTGCATTTCTGCAAATCATTGGTGCTGTGCGAAGCTGTCAGTTCACCTTCTTACCATGTGCACAAAACTATTACCATTAATGGATTAATTAATTAATTAATGTTTTATGAACATTACTGTGTTTCCAATTTTGGGGGGGTATATAAAGCACGGAGTTGAGCACACTTTGTTTTTCTTTTAATTACTGTTTAAAAACTGACTAATTTTATGAGGGCTTCTCAGCAGTACACAATGGTTACCTTCGGGGCAGGAGCTCAGAAAGCACCCTAATTCTTTTTTCTTCCCCACCCCTCCCCGAGTACCCACTGGTACATCTATGTTAGTCCAATTTGCAGCCAGCAGTCCCGTACAGTCCCTTACACTGCAATAAAAGGAAATTAGTTGCAAATTTGCTATTTCACTCCACCACAGTTGCCAAAGCGTAAGTGCTCATTTGCCCCTCCCCCAAGGCTATGACTCCTATACAGCGGAACATTTTTAATCATCACGGAAATCCATGTTACATGGGACAATTCTGCATCCCAGGAACTTGAGCACTGTGAATCCTTCTGACCAGCTTAGAAGCCCACGTGAATATCTCGCGACGTCATGCACTGGTTTAATTTGCACTTGTTGGCTTGTGACAAAATTAGAATTTATTTTCGTATGTCGACAGAGTTTCTTTTTAAGATGTCTATTGCAAGCAGTATGGACACTGATTAAAACATAAAACGAGAAATCCCATTCCCCCTAGCTATCACGCTTCTAGGTGTCTTTCCCAAAGAGTCAAATTGTCATAGTCTAGGAGCAAGATGTCATCAACAGATGAGTGTAGGAAGAAAATATAGTATTTGTGTACAGTGGGTAAAGAGGCCTAAACTCGAGTCCTTTAGAGGAAGACAGGTGTTCCTTGAGGCCACCATGTTAAGTGACGCATAAATCAGACACACTCTTGAATATCACGTGGTTTCTTTTAGATGAGAAATAATCCGACTTGTCCACGAGGACTAAAATAAAAGAGAGATAATAGAAAGCAGGGAGATAGACCTTTCAAAGGGGAACGCGATCCACAGATGGAGAGGGAGGAGGGAAAGCGGACCATGAAAGGAATTAAACTGTGTAATATGCGTGCACCAACCTAACACTAGGGATGTAACGATCATATACTGCAAAGAGGTACTAAGCAAAATGTCTATAAAGCCATATGATTTTGTTTTGATTTGGTTATCGATCACTGCACTTTCTCTCTCTGTCTCTGTCTCTTTGTCTCTGGGTCTGTGTGTTTCTGTCTCTCTCTCCTTTGAGTTATTTGAATACTTGAAAGTCTCCACTAGTGAGGCTTCTGTATCATGTTCCTAGCAGATTATGTGTGCTGCATTTCCTCATTTTCTCTCACACAGAGTTTCTCTCACTCACTGCTCAGTGACCACTTTTAAGCAGTTGTAGTTTGACATAAGGAAGGGATGTTTTCTAATCAGCTTTAAGCTGGTATGTTTTTTTAAAAAGCTGTTCACAAAATGTTTGCATAGATCAAGTACCTGCAGTGCTTGTTTATTGATATGGATATTTTACTGCCGGTTGTAATAAACAAGAATACTGTTAGCTCTTCAGTAGGAATTGGAAACACAGACATAAAAATCCAATTGAGTTCCCTCAGTGTCTAATTTTTGGGGAAATCAGAAACCTTCCATAAAAATTTTAGAAAGAGTAGGGTGTCCATATTGTGCTTTTAAAAACACTTCTTTTGCATCTCAGTTCAGTATTTTAAAAATTAATAGAGAATCCTATGTATGAGAAGTGCTTTTGCATTTTCTCATGATTAAAATTACAGGCCCTATTTCCATATGTAAACAGATTACAGTTTCAAAGACATTATAAGACAGGCAACTGAGACTCAAATATTTATCATAATAAAACTATCTCTGCATAGCGACAGGGCAAATGAACCATTTGGTGGGAAAATATCAACAGCACAATCAGCAACTAAGTAATTAGATACCTGCTTCAGTCCTTATAGCAAATATCTTTAGGCTCAACACAAGAAAAACATAATTTTCAAAATGTATTATGAAACAGACCAACATAAACAGAAGTTGGAGATGTGAAAGTATTTCCATACTTGACTTTCATTTTTTTTTTCTGCACCAGAGATTGAACACAGGCAATGTGCAATGAGCTACACCTCCAGTCTTTCTCTCTTTCTCTCTCTCTCTCTCTCTCTCTCTCTATATATATATATATATATATATATATATTTTTTTTTTTTTAATTGTGAGTTAAGATCTCACACACACTGGAACACTCAATTGTGCAAAGTGGCCTCAAACTAGCAATCCTCTGTCAGCCTCACAGAGGGGTGGAATTATTATTTCCATAATTAAAAATCAGTCTTGCTTTCCCCCTCTGCATTAATGTCCTTAGGAGCCAGATGAAGTGTGTTTCTTTATATCATCACTGGTGTCACACGAATAGCATCTCTCATCTGTAGGCATGCCTTGGGATAATTCTTTAAACAAAAATAAAATACAAAACCCTCATTTTCCTTTACAGACACAATCTTCTGTGATAGTAAACAGAAAGTTTGCATGTCAAGTGTGCAGAGGACAGCTTTGAACATGTAGGACAGACACATGTATCAATCAGCCACTGTATTAGAAATCTCAGTATCAGCAACAAAATATTAATGAAATAAAATGTTGGCTGCAGCTATTTGAAATCTAGTCATTAAAATATCTATAGTCCACAAACATGGGGAAGATGCTTAAATTCCCTAAGAATCAGAAATGTTTATATTTAAACACTGCATATGTGGCTTATGTTTCATTTTGACATTGAAAATCAATGACAGAAAATAAGAATAAAGATACAGAGAGAGTGACTCTAATGGATAAATGTATACAGCATTTATTTAGGGTAACCCCTTAGCACAATGAATAAAAAGGTTAAGCGATATATTAAATTTGTCTGTGGTCTGATGTTAAGAATGAGCACAAAGGAAAACAGCAGAAATATGGACATAAACAATCAGAAAGAATTTACCATACCAAAGGAACAGAGCTAATACTGTGGTGCCTATTGATTTACAAATTATGTCTTAGCTACAGAAAACTACTATTACAGGTAAACGGCCACATACACAATTCTTATCTATGGTGTCAAAGGTCAGATGGATTTTTGATAATTGCTTAATCAGTACACTTTCAATTTTCTCTTTTTAAACTCAGTTTTCTTGGTATACTTTGACATGCATCATGATTACATTCATCACAGGGAATCTGTAGCCATACAAATGTATCAATTCTTTTTTTCCACATTCCTTTCATTTCCCTTCAAATCTCCTTCCCCTCTCCATTTACAAAACTTTGTTTATGTTGTTTTTCCCCTTTTCTTTTTAATTTTAATCTTAATTTTCCTCCTGCTTTCCCCTCCTCTTCCCCTGCTTTCTTTATCATTTGAGCATTTTTGTCTTATTTCCCAGTATCTATCCTCTATTTTATTTCTTATTTATTGTTTGGAGTACTGACACAAGAGGAGCAATATGGATCTTTAAACACGTGTGTCTTCTAATTTACTCCAATCAAATATAAAGAGAGGAAAAGCAAGGGTGAAAGAGAGGGGGAGAGAGAAAGAGAGAGAGAAGAAAGAGAGAGAGAGAGAGAGAGAGAGAGCTTTTGCCAAATCATTTTGTTTAATCCCATTGTCTGCGTTTCCGGGTCTAGAACTTAGTACTGACTAAAGAGGTGGACAGTGAACAGAATTAGTTAAAACTCACTGGATTGAAAAATTCATCTCTTCGGTCACCTCAGTTTCAATAACATCTGTGGCTTGAAGCTACCTGCTGAATAGTGCAGGGATATAACACAATCCTCATCACCTAATGTTCTAGTGGATAAGAAAAGAATATTAACAATAACTTCCAATCTTTGTCGGGCAAAGCCTCTGATCTAATTTTCTCTGTCTCTACCAAGGTGTCTGTTACCCTGGCATTTGCATTCATAAATAGTTGTAATTTTTAAGTGTCAGTTCCATGACAAGTGTTTTTGTGTAAACATGGCCCTGGTTTGTTATCTTTCAACAGCTTTGTTAACTTACAATTTTCGGTATGCATTCACATAAAATACAAAATTTAATAGCACTTGTTATATGCACAGAATCGTGCAGCCGTCCACGGCCAATTGTAAAATGTTTGCCACAAGCTCAGTAAGAAGCTCCATACTCTTTTCATTTTAAAAAGAATAAAAGAATGAAAATGATGATACAGAATTTCAAAACAAGGTAAGAGGTGACTAACAATGGTTAATATATTGCCTATTGTTATCTTCAAAGTAGTTGCTCAGATTACAAGACATAGGCGTGAAAAGATCAAACAGTGAAAGCACAAACCATCCCTCTCAATGAACTAATAAACATTAGTAGTATAATTTTATATTCTATATATTATATGTATATAATATTGTTCTCTTTTCTTTCTTTTCTCCTTTCCCCCATCCAAATTGTTCTTTCCTTTTGAGCAATTTCTTTCCCTTTCACAATATCCATTCTACATTTTGGAAATTATTTACTTTTTTCAGGTTTTTACACTAGGCAGGCAATATGATGTTTATACCTGTGAGTTTGATTTATTTCACTTATGAGTATGGTCTCAAATTGCATCCATTTACCTGTAAAAGCTATGAGTTAATCCATCTTTATAGCAGAGTAGTATTTTATTATGTAAAAATGCCACGTCTTTTTTTATCCATTCCTCAGTTGATGGGCATTTAGGTTGTTTCCAAGATTTAACTATTACTGATTATGCTGCTATAAACATGGATGCACATGTATCACTGTGGTATGATGTTTTCAGTTCTTCTGAGAAAATACTCAGAAGCGTCAAATAAGACCTCCAATCCTAGTTTTTTGAGGAATCTCCACATTGATTTCCTTAGTGAATTCACCAGTCTATACTCCTACCAACGGCAGAAAGAATTTACTTTCTCCCAGTTCCATCAGCTATTGTTATTGGTTGATTTTTTGATGGCAGCCATTCTTTCTGGAGTGAGATGGAATCTCTGTGTTGTTTTAATTTGCATTTCTCAAATGACCAATGATGTTGAACATCTTTTCATATAGTTATTTGCCATTTGTATTTCTTCATCTGAGAAGTTCATATTCATCTCAGGTGCCATTTTGGATTGAGTCTTTGAATTTGAGGGACATGACTATTTTTCAATTCTTTATGTGTTCCAGATAGAAGTGTTTTGTCTGAGGGATAGTCAGTTAAAGTTTTCCCATTCTGTGGGCTTTCTTTTCACTCTGTTGGTGATTTCTTTTGAAGTGCAAAAGCTTTTTAGATAGATGAGACCCCAATTGTTGATTCTTTGAAGTACTTCCCTTGCAGTTTGGGTTTTGTTGATGAACTCTCTGACTACCCCTATGTCTTCAAGATTCTAGTGATTTTCTCCTCCAGTAGATTTAGATGTTTGGTGCATTTTGACTTTAGTTTAGTGCATGGTGATAGACAAGTGTCTATTTTTAGTCTTTGGCATGTAGAAAGCCAGTATTTCTAGCACCCTTTATTAAAGAGGCTATTTTTCTTCCAGTGAAAATATTTAGCCCCTTTGTCAAAGATAAGGTGGCTGAGTGTCTGTGTAGTTGTGTCTGCTCTTGTAATCTGCTCCACCGATCCTCAGATCTGTCTTTTTTTTTTTTTTTTTTTGGCCAGTACCATGCTGATTTTATCACAGCTATGCGCTGTACTTTTCATTAATTGTCTCCCAGAAAATGCCCACTTTCCATCTACCTGAATTTATGTATGGAGGGAATTTCAGATAAATAGGATAATAAAACACAAGGAGTGATCACATGATGCAGCAAATATTTGGATAAGCATTTGACATGATAAAATATATACTGTCATTAATTACCCTCTAAATAGTCTTGCTTGTTTTGGATGCATTTATCCCACTGTTTTGGCCACTTTCTGAAACAGTACTGAGTCAAATTTCATGTACAGCTCTCAATTATGTCTCATACATTTCCCTGTGGTGTATGCTAGGAGGAACTGTGAATTCTGCTGTGCAGTGTTTCCAGGAGAAAGGTCACCTCCTAAAAGCATGGCGCCATGTCTTCACCCACCTAATTCATTCTTGGGCCTGGCACTGAGATCCTTAGCTCTTCTCCAAAGTCCAAGAGATTATGCAAGTTGAGTGTTTTGGATTAATTCAGGCCATGAAGGCAGCTAGAGAGCAGGATTGAAAACAGTCTCAAAAGTCTTCCAGAACTGCTTCAGAAACTGGCATGAACAGCGGCATACATACGTTCAAAGTAAGGGGGAGGATTTTGAGGGAAATTCATGGCACCGTATGTTTTACTGTAATTAACTTTTATTTAAATGCTGCCAAAGTTTAAAAACTTTTTTTTTTATCAGTACTAGTTTCCAGTCCACAGTGTTTGTTTCTTCTGTGGCATTGGTACAGGGACGAAACACATCTCAATCCTCTTTTTCACCATTTCTTGCCTCCACTCTCTTTCCTCACCTTCCAACTCCAGGTCCCCTTCCTATCTGAGAAAAATCTATCTCCCTCCTTCCTATGTTCTATCTTTTATTTTGACTATTTATACTTTGGATTTCTCATATAAGAGAAATCATGTGATATTAAACTCTGTCTTTGATTTATTTCATTTAGCATTGTGGTCTTCAGCTACATTCATTTTTCTACAAATGACCCAAGTTATCCTTTTTTGTGACAGAGTAGTACTCCATTATGTACAAATACCACATTTTCTTTTTCCATTCATCTATTATGGATATGTGGATTGCTTTCAAAATTTAGGTATTATGAAGAAACAATGCATGTGTGTTTTTCTGCATTTGATTTCTTTCATTTCATATATTTATAGTTTCACCTATGCTTTAGCATCAAGAGTTTCTTAAGTTTTTAATATCAAGTAATATTTCATGGTGTGCATACATAACATTATATTCAATTTGACCATTTAGCCTTACATATTTGAAATTTTACTGTTGATCATATAAATTTAGCATTACATAAATTCAAACTTTTATACCTTTTCATAGAGTACTGAACATTCTACATTCATGTTCACCTGAGAACAATATTTATTAGATGATGATACTCAGAATATGTCTTGCTATCCTTTCTTTTACCATTTTGATAATCATCATACTTATATAATAGACTGATATGCAGACATACTGCTTTTTTTCTTTTGTCAGTCTTCAAATTTTTTTAAAAAAATGTTTTAATCTCATGAACGAAAAGCAAACTGCATGGGAAACACTTCAAAGAATCAACAAATGGGATTTCACATTATTGAAAAGTTTCTGCACTTCAAAAGAAATCACTAACAGAGTGAAAAGAAAATCAACAGAGTGGGAAAGAATTTTAGCCAGCAACCCCTCAGACAAAGGACTTGTGTCCAGAACATATAAAGAATTGAAAAACATCAAGCCCCCCAGATTCAAAGACCCTCTCCAAAAATGGGCATCTGAGATGAACACACAGTTCTCTGAGAAAGATATACAAATGGCAAATAAATACATGAAGAAATGTTCACCATCACTGGTCATTTGAGAAATTCAAATTAAAACAGCATTGAGATTCCACCTCACTCCGTAAAGAATAGCTGCTATCAAGAAATCAACTGATAACAAATGTTAGTGAGGCTGCAGGGAAAAAGGAACACTGCTCCACTGTTGGTGGGAATGTAGACTGGTGCAACCATTATGGAAATCCATATGGAGAATTCTCAGAAGAGTAGGATTGGAAGCCCCATTCAATCCAGCTCTCCCCCTCCTGGGCATTTTCCCCAAAGAATTGAAAAGTTCATATCACAGTGATATATGTGCACCCATGTTCATACCTGCACAGTTTGTGATAGCTAAATCCTGGAAACAGCTAAGATGCCCATCAACTGCAGAGTGGATGAAAAAGATGTGGTATTTTTATACAATGGAATATTACTCAGCTATAAAAAGGATGATCTTGAGGCCTTTATAGGCAAATGGAGAGAACTTGAGACTATCCTCATTAGTGAAATAAAGAAGAATCATATTTATAAATATCATATTGTGTCTCTAGTGTAAAAAGTAAATGAGAACTACAAGTGTAATAAAACAAAATGTGTAATTGTTATTGTAAAAAAGAGAGGAAAAGAAAGTGCTCTAAGGGATATAACTGCATGTATGTTTGAGTGTGTAAAATAGGTGACCATACTGCTGAATCTTTGTTGGATCTTTGAGCAAAACTGTTTGTAGTCTGACTGTTTGAATATTTACTATGTACCCTTTAACTTTGTAACTTGAACAACTACATCCAGGATGACAGTATGTAATTTATAAATTACTGATTTCTTAGTGGGGCTTTTCCTCATTCTCCTTTTTCTTTCTTTCTTTTAGAATTCTGTATTGTTGCTACCCTTTTTTCTGTTTTGCTTTTTTTCTTCTCTTTAAATAAAATTTTTAAAATGTATAATTGCTATTGTAAAAAAAGAGGAAATAGGAAGCGCTATAAAAGATATAGCTGCATGTATGTTTGGGTATGTGGGATTGATGACCATATTTCTAGGTTCTTGTTGGATTGTTGAACAGATCTGTTTGCACTCTCACAGCTTTAGTGTCCACTTTGTGTGCTTTAATTCTGTAACTTGAATAACTATTACTAAAAGAACAATATGTAATGTATCAACTAGTGATTTCTTACTATTTATCTTCTTTTCTCGAAATTCTGTAATATTTCTACATTTTTCCTGTTTTTTTCCTCTTTAAATAAAAAAAAGTTTTAATCCTTTCAAATACTAATGTATACCATAAGAACCAATTCTGTGCCACCCTTAATTCTAGAGAGGAAATTGGCAATTTTGATGTAAATATTGAGGCAATGCAGGGTTTGGCTTGTAGCTAATATGTTCTAAAAACAACAGGTACATCTCTCGAAGGGTAGGAAAAACTGCAACAGTCATTTTACAGTTAACTGACTAGCTAATGATTAATAAAGATTTATGTTTGTACCATGGAATATATGGGCTTAAGGATGGAGAAATGGAAGTGGGAAACTTGGAAATCTTAAACTCTATGATTTGAGAAGGAGAAAGATGTTTACAGAATTAGATAAAGGTGAGAGAAAAAAACCAATGAGAAATACAAAATAAAAGAAAGTAAAAAAAGACAATAAAAACTTGCTTGGAAATACAGAATTATGAAAAATCAAGTTTAAAACTTTATCCCCCCCTGGGGTTAAACTGCAATCATTTCAAGTATTTATAACCTGTAAATTTACATTTCTAAACTTTGCATTGATTAATAACAAGGAATGAACAAAAATAACAGAGTTCTTTAAAAATCACAGAAATGATGTATTTTCTTAGCAAATTGAACCTCATGATAATATAACATATATGAAATTATTTTGTAGATGGTCTAATGTGAAAATATTTAGTGACAATGACCTTGCCCCAGGTCTTATTTACTTTTCTCTCATTGATGATGCAAAATACCTGATGCCCAAAATGAGGGAAGAAAAGGTTTACTTAGCTCACAGTTTGTGGAGGTTTCAGTCCATAACCAGCAGGCTCCGAGGCAGGGTGGCGTGGTGAGGGACAACTTCAAGGCAGCAAAAGAGCAAAAGCAACATGAACACAAATTCATGGAAGAGCAAGCTTCTTTTTTCCTCCCCTACATTGTAGATAGGTAGAACCCCTCGGGTGGGTGTAGCGTTCATGCCACCTACTTGCCCTCCTCTTGGACAAGATGAGAATGTTGGCAAAGTGAGGATTCCAAGCCCCTGCCCAGTTCCTTAGTTAACCTTCTGTTATGGATTAAAACCTGGTGGTCAACTTCACACCAGCTGAATCAAATCAGCAGGGCACTGAGCATAGATGTTTCACCTGAGGAAAGTTACCAGCATAACTATAGATGTGGAATAGGAGAAGAGAGGTGTTGAGACATGGAGGCATTGTGTTGTGGCACTGTGGCATTGTGGCATCGTGGGTTCTCCTACATGTTGCTGCTTAAGCCGTTGGTTCTCCTGGAGAAGCTCTGGTCCTCACATCAAGCATCGCTTCCTGGCTTCGGAGAGGAAGACGTGTACCACTTAATCTCCACTATGAACTCATCAGGCTGGCTTCCTGGCATGCTCTCGACTGTGCTTATCATTGGAGGAGCTGAGGACCTCCGTGTCGCTGAGGATGGCTGTGGTGCTTTTCAGGACAGCCCTGGTCTTCCTTGTGAGTGTGACTTCTCGGCTCCAGCGTAGAACCCTCAACCTACCAGCACAGCTCCTTCACCCCACTGGCATAGACTTTCTGGCTTCCACCGCTGACCTTTGGGCCTTCCCAGCATGGATCCGTAAAAGAGACTGGTGTGAGTCCTTCTTGTGGGCTCTAGACCTCCAGCTGGACTAGTGGGAGGCATTGTCATAGGCTCTGGGTCTTCATCTGGACTCATGTGGGACATTGCTGTGGGATTCAGGCCCTTGGCTGAATATTCTATGTCTTTGGTGTTGTGGACAGATTTCCTGCAGTTTGTGTTAACTCTGAGTGACCGTCATAAAATAATATTATAAATTCTGTGTCCTAATTTTAATTATTCTCTGTACAACCCCTAAATTCTCTGTACAACACCTTTTAAACTTCTAAAGTTGACACAATGTACAACATCTTAGTATAGTGGAGCCATATCCTCTACACACCAGGGGGAAGAACTGATGAATTACTTAGTTAGGTTTGTAGACTTCTCAAGTCGACACAATGTATCAACCATTACATCCCAGCACATACATTATGCTAAGTCCTTTGCATATAAAAAATTCATTTCAGTAGAAGCATTCCAAATAAGTTTAAGAAACTGAGTGATAGTTTGTCTTGCAACTGTACAAGGAAAAAGAAAGAAGAAAGTTATTTCCTTAAGCACACATATTTAGTGTCAGTCTTGATTAAAAATGGATCCCATAACCAAGACCAGGGGATGCAGGATCTTATCTGGATTAGATATTTGATTAAATGAAATATTCTGAAACTATTGGGAAAACAGCAACTCTTTTTTTTTCATTTTCTGAGGCTATTTTTTAAAAAAAGAATGGATTCCTTAATACTTTTACTTTTCTTGAATGTCGTGGATTCTCTTTACACTGTTGGTCATATGCAGTTATTGAATGAATTTATTTAAACTGGGAATTGAATTTTTCAAAGTAAACCCCCTTGTCAGTAAAATGGAAGACTTGAAATCACTGTGAATTACATCAAGGACAATATTCGACAAGAAAAATTTACCAGCAGTGACATCTATAATCAGTCCCACACTTTCTTTTTCCCTAAAGACATCTTGGAGAACATAAAAAGCTATTGCATCTTCAGGAAATTTAATTGATGAGGAGACACAGATATGGAAACATTCCTGACAATTCATCCACTCCTCATGAATTGAAATACTGAAATACCCAATAGATTGGTTTTTATGAGTACTGCCTTTAAGCAAATAAACAAATGAAAAGGAATGGCATACTGCATGTTACCTAGCAATGCTCTGCAATGTTTTCTTAATATAACAAAATCAGTGTGTACACTAATACCATAAGGAAATATTCCATCATCTACTTGTATTATTTCTTAATGTGTGGATTCACTATCTCCCATCATACATTGTTATGGTTTGTGTCTAGATGTCCCCCCAAAGCCTCATGCAGTCATAGAAGCCAGTTTCTAGAGTTTGTGAATGACTCATGGTCCAATGCTAGGATTATGGCTGTGCATGCTACACCCAAGTGGGTGTGGTGTACATAAAATGTAAGGGACAAAACAGTCTTCTCTCCATGCTCCTCTCCTATTGCTCTTGTTGCTTTTTTTTTTTTTTTTTTTGCAACCATGAACTGTTGCCCTCTGCCATGAGCCACTTTGTCTTGGAACCAGCTACCTATGGACTGAAACCTCCACAAACTGTGAGCTAATTAAAATTTTCCTTCCTGCATTTTGAACGTTGGGAATTTTGTCTCCTCAACAAGAGAAAAATCACCAAGACAATACATAAATAGAAGTATATATAGCAC
This sequence comes from Hydrochoerus hydrochaeris, assembly GCA_004027455.1. Lineage (NCBI taxonomy): Eukaryota > Metazoa > Chordata > Mammalia > Rodentia > Hydrochaeridae > Hydrochoerus > Hydrochoerus hydrochaeris. The sequence goes on from PVLA01004905.1 coordinate 52,065, forward strand.
AAGAATTGCACATGATCCATACTTGGTTTTCTTTTTTCTTTCTGTTCTATTTTGTGCACAATATCATGAACTGTCTACCGTTTCATGTGACAAAATCACAGTCCAATGTAATCTTTGAATTTCTTCCACGTGTTCTAACCACCTGGAAATGTGATTGGAACTGGAACTGGCAATCTTTTATTTCTACTGAATTCTAGTCCTTTAACCAAAAGACTCCTTCTGATTTGAGCAGTGACACTTGAAAACAAAACCAGACTCTCTTTCCTCTGAGGTATAACCTCAGCTCTCCAGTCCTGCAGATTCAACCTAGCTTTCTATGACCAAACCAGACAGAGACCCACATAAAAGAACAAGAACCACTCTCCAAAGGAACCAGTTGTATATGTTAAAACTCAAAGCCCTCTTCAAAGTCAATAAAAACATCTCTGAGAAACACAGTAATCTTAGGTTTCTCACACAGTCTTTAAAACATTTTTATTAGAGTATCCTGGTCACACTTAATAAATACATTCATTATTTGGAAATGGGACATATATATATAGTATGTCTTGATTCCTTTTTTAAATATTTTTTAAAAATTTTACTTACAGAGGGGAAAAATAAAGCAAAACATGAAAAAAAGGGTAGAAAGAATACAGAATTTAAAAAAAAAAACGAACAGTAAGAAATCACTAGTTGATACATTACATGTTGTATTCTTGCATGTAGTTCAAGTTACAAAAATTAAAGCATACAAAGTGGACATTCAAACAGTGAGGCTGCAGACAGTTCTGTTCTCTGATCTAACAAAAACTTAACGACATAATCATCAATCCTACACCCTTAAATATACATGCAGTTATATCCTTTAGAGCACTTGCTTTTCCTCCTTTTGTTTTTAAGTTCATTATCTGTTTAGTTATATCATGTTTCAGGTTGCTCAGTACCTCACTGATCTGTTTTGTTGTTGTTATTTACTTTTTAATTTTTTCTTATTTAATATTATTTTCTATTATATTTATTTACTTTATTTTGAAGGTAGTAAAATGCAGCAGAACAAGACAGGGCAAAGCCAACTGAGGCAGTGCAGCGAAAATGGTACAGAACCTCACAGCAGGTTACCAGGACAACAGCAATAGGTACAATAGTACATCTGGTTTTCTTCACAATATTTGTTCCTTCAATCAGGTAGAGCAATATCGAAGGAAATACCCAAATTATAAAAACAATATTGAATAGAGCAATACCATTGATCAGAACAGAGCAAAACAGAGATAAAAATATTTGCCTTCAAAGAGATGACAGAAGAAAATCCCCCTTATTTGCTATATTGCCTATAGTCAAACTCCCAAGACATGCTCAGATCTCTGTCTCTCACTTGCTAGGGGTGGATGGATGGATATTTGATTCTTAGCCTACACCCCGGTAGGCTCACAGCCGCCCACTAGAGGGGTGAACCGGCTGCCCGTTTTTCCAGTGCCCCAAGGTCCAACATGGCACTTTGCGGATCTCAGGAAACGCTGATATGGTTCTCGCCCTGGGGCGGCCGTGGCTTGCCAGACCATGGCCACTTAACAGTTATATTGATTTTTTTTCTTCCTTTTTCTCTGTCCTCCTTCTGGTCTTCTCATCTTCAGATCCTTTTCCCATCTCATCAAAGTCTACTTTTCTGTTCCCTAACAAGCTGCCTTACCTCTAAATCTCATGGTATTTGCCTCATGGACCAGACAGAGGTGAGACATTTTGAGGATGGAATATAATGAAACTGAAGCATTTATCTTATCTATCTGTCTGTATGTCTGTCTGTCTATTATCCTCCCATTTAGTCATTTCTGTGTGGTTCATCACTTTCTATGAGACACACAGTGCCAATTTCCCGATAATGGCTTTAGACTGTCTTCTCTTTCTCTTCTTATCTCATCAAATTCACTGAGGAACCATGAGTTCCCCTGAAAACTTTCTTGACTGCGGTGTGCATGCCATCAGTGCAGAGAGCTAGATTGAAAGGTACTAACATGAACCCAATCAGTGCCATGGTAGGAACCATAACTATGAGATGGGCTTAAATGCCCAAGTTGGAAACGGTTTGTCAATGAATAGAAGAACTTGTGAGCTCAAGGAACCAAGATGCATAGAAACAGTGAGATAAAGAGCATAATGCATTGCAACTGAATGGTAAACCCTGGGCGTATAACAAATATTGAACATCTGGGAAAGATGAGTGGGGCTGGAACACACAACCTAGGACACACTGAAACGTTAAGAAGTGTGAATTTTATACTGAAGGCACACCAAAGGATTTCACGAGTGATAAAACAGAAGAATACATTTCAAAAAATTTTACTCATCTTATGAAGTTGGTAGACTTCCCATCTATGTTGATTAAGATTCTATAGAGCCATAGAGTCAAGGGACTAGAGATGTTGTGAATAATTATGAAATGTTGTGTATAATTATGAATTATTAAACTGACTTTCAATATCAGAGGCAGGAGAGTTCCCAGTATGTGTGCTCTGGAGAGATAGACGATCAAGTAACTGCTTAGCTTAGTAAACTGGAATTCACAGAAGAGGAGAAATGCAGCGTCTGGGTCAGTCCAAGGCCAAAGGTGTAGAACTTCTTTTAAAAGAGTCGCTGGCAAAAGACCACCCATTCTTAATTGAGAGTGAAAGCAGTGGGTCACTTCCTCTTTCTTACCCTTTTTGTTCCCTCTAGCTGCAAGCCTATTGGATGATTCTGCTCTGAGCAGGGCAGGCCTTCCCCTTCAATTTGTTGGCCTACATACAAGTCAGTCATCTCTGAAAACCATAGCGTATACACAAAGACAGTGCTTCACTGCTTTACTACGCATCTCAAAATCCAATCAAGCTGTTAATCAATATTAACTGTCACATTATCTTTCCACTATCCATATTTTTCTTGGATATTACAGTAGTTGCACTCCTATCTCCTGACCATCTTCTCATACTATTTCAATTTTCATAATTTCTCTTTGATGTTTATTCAAAATACATCTTTTTGTAGACTCTTCCTAAGTGATTCTTCTTCATATATTTACCATTCAACACAGCAAACACACATTCCTTATTCTATTTTTAATCTTTAGGGATATTCATTTTCTAATTCACTATAATTTCTACACATTATACATATTGTTTCTGTTTTCCATTTTGTTCCCTAGAAGTCAGTTAAACAAAACAGGAAGGAATCCCATGGACCAGTGGAAATTCTGACTCCATGGAGAAGCTGAGATTTGGTCAAGAGTAATTATATAGTCTGCTTTCTCAGATATGAGGAAATAGCATTGCACTTATTCTATAACAAAATGCATTATGTTTTTCATGGGGAAAGAAGAATACAGTTACACTGCAAGTGTTTTAGAAATGTGGCTAAGGTTATAGGAGTAATTAGGGCCTACTGATATTTCTGCTTACCAGAGATGTACCTGTTGGTAATTTAGTGTATGCTTAAATTATTTAAACAGATGTTTCTCCAGTCACCTGACAAACACATCCTCAGTTGAGAATTTCCTAAATCAAAAATACACCTAACCAAACATCATTGCTTGACCTGGCCAGTCTATCTTGAAACATTCTCTAAACACTGACACTAGTTTGCACTTAGGCAAAATGACCCATATGAATGCTAATTTTAGAATAAAAAAATGACACCTGGTGATTATGGCACTGATTGGGAATTGTGAAGCCAATACTTTGGCCAGTATTGGTGGAGAGAATCACAATTCCATTGTATAAGCCCTGGAAAATATTAAACTTCGAAAAATGGTTTGTAATGAATGCCTTCCCTTTTTGCCCTTGTCTTAACATGGAAAACCCATTCAAGCCACCCACTTTACATCATGTGTTGCTTACAGAATACACATTTGCTGTTTGCTATAACAAACAGCTGTAAAAAATTACAGCTCTCACATACACACAACTTTGCATTTTGTGTTCCTAAAATGATAGTTGTAAAATTTCCATCCTATGATAATACATTTTAACTTGACTATTAATGGGCAACAATTATCCCATATTTATTCAACTCATTTTTGTAATGTTGACATTTAAGCTTACTTTTGAATTTCACTATTAATAATAAAAGCATACCAGACATCCATATACATAAATCTTTCTGTAAATCTGATTATATCCTTGGGATAAATTCCAAATAGCATCATTGTGATTGTTTTTCAATTGTACTATTTTCTTTTCCTGATTCTATGCCAGACCCAAGTATAATTCAGTCCTAATAAACACATGCTATTCTGTTTCATCAGTATTGGTAGATATGCCTGAAGAATTTAAACAGTAAATGTTCATTTTTTTGTTAGAATGTTTTTTATGCAGATTAATAATTCAACTCAACATATATCCAATTTTCCAAACAAGCACAATACATTTATTTCTGTATCATTTTAGCATTATTTATCAGTAGACAAAATTTTGGTTTAAATGCTTAGGTTCATTGCTAAAATATTTAGAACTTTTCCCCTTGGAAATATGCATTTGTTTTGCCATCCATAATGATCGATAGTCATCCTAATTGCTTAATTTCCTCAGAGAAAACACGGGTGCTTACATGACTATTAAGAGACTCAGATCCATCTTAATTATTTATTCTAGACTAATCACATGAGTTGTTAAGATGTTAAATCAGTGCCCATAAGGTGACACTCTCCTTGTCCCCAATTTCATGACAACACTTCAACAAAATGAGATAATGCCCGGTAACTCTGATTAAGTTTGGTGCTCATTGCAAGCATGCTTAATGCCAACATACAATATCAGCATTCATGCAGAGGATGAAAAGTGTAATTGAAGGCCAGCATTTAATAGAATCCACCATGGAATCTTTCAAAATGATTTAGATCTACAGTGATGATTCTTCACAAGAGGACTTTAGGTCATTGGGGATATTCCTTTAAAAGGCACTGTAAGGTATTGGTTCCTGTTCTCTCCTTTCTCCCTGACTCAAGCCATGATCAGTGTGGTCCACCATTGACTCCCAATCTTTGCTATCAAATTCCTTCAATAGTCCCACAGCAATCAATCTGCTTGATCAAAGACTGGAACCTCCAAGATCATAAGCTCAAATTAACTTTCTGTCTTTATACATTAATTATCTTAGACATTTTTAAATAATAATACAAAGCTGACTACTGGTCTAAATTCTCAAATACAGCTTTGTTAATCATCTTGCAGGAGGAGTCTTTCTTTCTCAAGTGGAGTTATTATATACCTAATATGATAAATTTCTTTACAGAGTTAAATCAGCCGGGGATACAAAAATTGAAATTTGTGGACAAGCTATCTCTCCATTAAGACTCTGAACTCTAAAAAAAGCAGTGGTTGTACTGTTTTATTCATCAGTATTTACTCAGGATTTAGTACAATCACAGATTCCTAGTTGGTACTTGAGAATATTCCTTGTATAAATGTTTGATGTTTGCAAAGTCAAGCTCTTACAGAATTTCTTTTAAAATGAATATAGTTGAATTTAGCTATCCTAGGTTTCCACATCAATAAATTCAACCAACTTCAGATTTATACTATGCAGCTAGACCCACAATGGCAATATTTTTCTTAATAATGTACTGATATTTCTTGTTATTTTCTAAACACTATAGTATAACAATTACGAAGCCCTCACATTGTATTAAGCATTGTAATTAATCTACAGATAAATAAAAGTTTACAAGTCGGTGTATATAGATAATATGTCAAAACTATCGTATTTGATGTAAAATATTTGCGTGGGAAATGGGAACTGGTTTCCTGCAGATACCCAAAATGAATTATTAGAACAATTTAAAACATCTGGTTTTTCCATTCAGTGTGATAAAGTGTATTTCATGTCCATCTCTTTCTCGAATGTTAAGTGGAAGAAATGCTCATCCTCAAAGAATGCAAGAAGCAATGTGCACTCCAGCCCACCATCCAAGCTGCTTCCTGGGTAACCTGGAGGCCTCCCTAAGAAGGATATGATGATCACAGCTCTTTTACCACAACAAGTACTTCTTCCAAAGGAAGGCTCAGAGATCTCAAAGGCATTAAGGTAGCTAAACCGAGACGCAAATAGAGCCATGCAAATCCTTTCTCTTGACAAAGCCTGTGCCTCAACACCATCCTAATTCCTTGAATGCCGGCTAGGAATTTCCCTCTACTTCATCTATCAGAGACACCTTTAGGGAGTTACATGCAATAAAAATTTACTGATGAGAAAAAAAAAACAATTAAGAAGAATGCTTGAAAAATTCTAAGCAATTGTTTCTATGATCTTCACATGATTTAGACCCTTAAGGCTACTAAGCTGCTCCAGGTAAAGAGAATTAAATAAAATCGGAGAGAGAGTCAATTCACCGCGGCCGCTAGTCTCACAGCAACTCTGGGACCAGGCCTTTCGCTATAATCTGTACCAACTCGCTGACCTTTTAAATCTGAGAGCAGACAGGCTCCGCCGGGCAAAGCATAACTGATCTGACAAGAGCTTAAAATAAGAAACCCAATCAAAGTTACAGAGCGGAATGCTTCCATATCCATCTTTGTACAATGTCAACTCTCTAGTCTAAGGTAAGAAAATGTCATAAAGGAGTCACAAGCAAACTGTTGTGTAAGAATGAGAAAGAATGCAATTGGGGCATAGTGCAAAACACAATAAAACTGCCACAGTTTGGGTAGGAATATCCCCAGAAAGACCCCTGTGTTATGGGTTTGGACTCCAAAATAGTACTTGCAGGTGAGTGGACCTAGGTGGTTAGGTAGCCAAGCATGTGTGCTTGAAGATTGGGATAACACACACACGCACACACACACACACGCACACACACACACACACACTCTCTCTTTTTTCTCCACCTCAAGGACAGTGGTTTTAGCCTACTTCAGGGTCCTACCACAGGGCTTCCCCTTTCCAACATGAGCAAAGCAAATATATCCAACAAGTAAGTGGCCTGGAAGCTCTAGCAATGCAGCCCCAAACAAACTTCCCTCCATGAGGTGATTGTCTTTAGTTTTTATTTTAGCAAAAGCAAGGGAAATTGCCCAAGAGTCAAGAGGGAGATAATGACATGGATCAAGAAGGAAGAAATGATACATTTGACGAAGTGAAACGAGATCTTCCGGTAATGAACTTCTCTTTCCAAATGAACTATAGTAAATAAACACTTCCAAGAAGGGCAGAAGGCAAAGCAATAAGAGTCATAAATTATTTTATATAAATTACTATAGACAGAAAGCCCATAAAATGAAAAAAATAATTACAGTATAAAAAGAAGGACAGTGAAATGGAAATCACCATAAAATTACATTTAAAAAGACAAATAAATGTCAGGGGTGCCAGTTATCTGTTAGAAAATTATTCATGATGAAACGAAATAGAATAAGGAACAGGAAGCCAAACGTAAGGGAAGGCAAAATGATACGATTTTCACGGAGGTGGCATTGCTAAACAGGAAAACAGAAGGAAATATACCGTAGCAGAGACATTTCTGAAACTCAAACAAGATTTTTGTCTCCAGTGGACAAATGTTGCTTCTAAGAAAAGCTGTCACACAGTGTGTGTGTTAGGGCCACAAACGTGAAACATGTTACCAAATGTTAAAGGAAGGATCCAGCAAGGAATTCAGGAAGAAAATCAGATTTAATAAATGGTGCAGGGAAATGAGACTGATTGAAGATGTCCCACATAAGAATGTAACAGCGCAATGAGGGTTAGAAGGATATATTCTTCAAAATTGTGCTTGACTTACAATGAGGACTGACTACAGCCTCAATTCCTTCTTACGAAAGCCTCCTTGGAGATAAAACCTGTTCTTATACACTAGGGGCACATAATTTTGAGAACAATACGATCCTGTCAAACAAGTGTTAGTTGTTCCTGCATGTATTCCAATATGGTCCCAAGACAAAATGATGCAAGGGAATTTTTGGAAACAGATGGGACTCAATTGTCCCCAAACTTACCCTTTTCAAAATAACAATATAGCTAATGAAATTGGAAAACTGAGGTGATGGCAGGTGCCAGGAAGATATTTGTGGAAATTCCTTCATTTTTCATGGCCGAGTCAATTTTTACCACCAAAACTCAAACAAGTCTTTAGGTTTTACTTATTTTATTTTGTTTTATTTTTGGTATTGGGGATCGAACTCAAGACTTTGCGTGTGCCAAGCAGGCGCTTATGCTGCTGAGCTAAACCCCCAGCTAAAACAAGCCTTTAGGGAAAAAAAATAATGATTTTAACATATCTTTCCATTGCCAGAGTTTATAAGACAAGCATATTTCTGTATTGCAATATTTTCAGCATTACTTAGCCTTTAGAGTCTACTAGTAAAGTCCATATATCTTCACAAAATTTAAGAGTGTATGACACAACTTTAAAATTCTATTTTTTTTTATTATTACTTATATCTACATATCCTTGGGTAAATGCACAGAGATACCAGACCTCCTTCACATGTTGATTATGTGTATTAGACAACTTTTAGGATTCTTCTTTATACTATTTAGTTTTATCTGAATTACTTAGTTGAAAATGTCTTAACTTTAAAATAAACCTTTAAATGGATTTATGAAGTAAAGGAAGCCATTAGTTAATGGAAATCACATCTTTCGACAAGACACATGTTTGGGTATATCTATCTTTAAATATCTCCCTAGCTGATATTTTGGGGGTCTTACATATGCTGATCTTTGCTTAATTTTGAGTGATAGAAACCTAATTCATCTCTTCCTCTCTCCGTCTTCCCAAAATTCGGGAACTTACTCAAGCTAAAATGTGAAACTATTTTATCTCCCCTTACTTATCAATAAATGGGTATAAATAACTCACATGAATAAGTAAATCTCTGAATTCTCTGAGCTCCTAAGTTCCCAATACCATATGTTCATCCAAGAGGGCTCTCTAAAAAATTCATAAAGTTATGACATGTTTACTCTACGAGCAAATGTCTTTTACTTGATTCCATTCTGGCTTCCTCACTGTGCCATGTCTCTCCGTGGGATCCATGCCATCATTTTGTCAACGTCTGTCTTTATTAAGTAAAAAGCAAAGCAGGTCATTTCAGTTGACTTTTTTTTTTTTAAGGAGAGCTAAGGTCTCAGTCTAGAAATGAATCACAACAACACAAGCAGATGCAGCAATAAAAAAATTTAAATAAACAGTTTTTGAGGCCATCTGGCTAATAGGAGTTGAATTTTGACCTTTGAAGCCATTTTTCTCCAGGCTTTAATTCAATGAAGACAAAAGCCTGGGTCTGTAAACTTTGGATTTTTGCCCAGGTCTACTCAATCCACAAACATAGAAACAAACCCCAGGCCTTCCTCCTGGCCCACTCTTTCAGATTCTGTGGTTTTCCATGTTCGTAATCTCTTCCCATCTCTGAAGAGGTAAAAATTTAGCTCCTGTTTCAGGAGATTCAGTGCATGGTCGGCTGGTTCCAAGGAAGGTATATCCTGGCAGAAGGATATGGTGGACCACACTTGCTTAGTATGGGTGCCTAAAAGGAACCAAAGAGTGCCAGTCAGGTGAGGGACCATATATAGTACACAAGGCTCTGCATTCCTCCATGGCCCACACAGACATACCCAGGCATATGTTTTCATGTGATTCTAGGTGGCTCTTAACCCACTGAAACTAATGTATAAGGATTTTCAAGATCAACTATCACACCACGTTATTCAACTTTTCATGACTACAACAGACAATGGAAGTAACTAACTTTAAAAAAAGGAAAGATTCGTTATGCCTCTGTTTCAGTTATTTCAGTCTGTATACGCAACCCCATTGGCTTTTGGCCTTTAGGAAGAATACTTAGTAAGGTAAGAGTGCAGGGAAGCTGCTCCCTTTTATGCCAAATGGGAAGAAAACACAGGAGACCAGAGTTCCTTTATCCGCTTCCCCCAGTGACCACACTTCCTCCCAGATGGTCCATTGTCTTAAATACCCCTCCCTACACGTAGCATTAAGCTGAGGACCAGACTTTTAACACATGCTGCTATTCTGCGCCCAAACAATAGCTGTGGCATTAAAGCAACATAGAAAGAGGAAGGTGATTGGTATATAAGCAAACGGACCCCATTACAAACTATTTTTGTCTAAGTATTAGATTCCTTTTTCATAGATGACCTTTTATATAAAGTATATATCCCTTGTCTAAAGAGTATATATATAAATATACATATATAAATATAAAGCTCCTCCCATCTCTGAAGAAGTAAAAATTTAGCTCGTGTTGCAGGAGATTCAGTGCATGGTTGGTTGGTTTCAAGGAAGGTATATCATGGCAGAAGGATATGGCGGAGCACACTTCCTTAGTATGGGTGCCTAGAAGGAACAAAACAGTGCCAGTCAGGTGAGTTGCATTTCTCTGCACTAATACATTATATATATATATATATATATATATATAATGCATTATATATATATATATAGTGCAGAGAAACTTTAAATTAAAGGTTAAATTAGTTAAATTGCTTAAATATATATATATATTTAAAACAATATATATAAAACTATACGTAGTTATATATATAACTGTATATAATTATATCGTTAAAACTATTTTGAAGTGGATAATTATGGAGTCTAATGTGGTAGTTTGATGTACCACAATGATCAAATCAACATAAATAGCATTCCTGCCTTCTTAAATATACTCATTATTTTTCAACCCAATAGAGTGTTGTGCACTGTTCTATTAGTTGTATAAAGAATTCATGGCTTTCTTATAGACTGGCTCTAAGTAAAATACTTAAATTATCTCAGAAATGAGATAATTTATTATACACTTTCTGATAGACTGACTCTAGTAAAATGCTTAAATTATCTCAAAAATAATGGACATAGGACTTTAGGACTATTAATTTATTAGTTTTCTCATGGTTCCTCTCCCTCTTTCTCATGATAGGAAAATAAACTGATATATCTTCAGTGATTTGTCAAGTCACTTCTCTTTATTTTTCTCTGATAGAGAAAATTGGGCTAACCATTTATATACATGTTCATAAATATTCAGCCCACCTTCCTGGCTGTTCATTAAAGTAAAATGAATGCTGTATAAATTAATTAAATTCAAGCCAAACCTGTATATTTTCATTTGACATGGGCATTTTAAGGGACTGTGATTGATACGTCATTAAAAGAATTAGGCTCAGGTTAAATTAGTTATTGAACCACCTCCAGGTTGAAGTTTTTTTGTTGCTGTTGTTTTGTTTTTTTCTGCATGGGAGACCAGACATGTGGACCAAACACTCTATAAATCAGGGAACTACACAAGGCCCTGCTTCACTTACCGCACTGCAGAAAAGGGAACCACAGAAGGTGACTTCACAATTCATTGGATAAAATGTTCATTGTAAGAAAAACTTGGAAGTTGCTGCGTTTCCATCAGGAAGCAATTTCTCTGATAGCGTAACCAAATGCCTGACCCCAATCACCATTTCTCTGGGGAGAAATAATCACACGCATTTTAGGCTTTGAACACTTGACTGCCGGAGTTCTGAAGCTCTGTCGTATCAATTTGATGACGGAGACTCCAGGGGCACCCTACTGGTAACGAGTCTTACTTTAATGAACTACTTCGCACCACTTTTCAGAAGCTGATCTTGAAACAGAATTTACCAGCGGGAGACTGTTGCAAGTGAGATGGAATGACTTATTAATAGAAGTGTCACCACTGTGGTTTATGGTACAGTGCAAGAAGAGTTCATGTTTATTCTCATTGTAGATGAGGAATTAACACCATGAAAGAATCAAACAGGGCCTGCCCTGTATCCATTTTACATGGGAGTGGTATCCCAAGAAAGGTTTCATTGATTTATCTCCTTGCTCTCCTTGTGTTTCTTTTAATTTAGGTGCATGGCTCACGACCCTGCATGTATTCCTGTGGACTGTTACATGTAGTTCAATGTAAGGCAAATAATTTTTCCAAGTTTCCTCATCATTATTTTGCTCATTTCCCAAGATTCATGTGTTATTCTAATGAATAATTACAGTAATGTTCAAACAAATAATGTCCACTCAAACACAGATGTGGATCACTTAACAAGAGGGCTGATTCTGTACATACACGTACACAAAAAAACATATAATTAGGTGTGTTGGTTAATCTTTACCATCAACATGCTCAGCACGAGAGACATCCAGATTAGTAAAACACATTTCTGAGTGTGTGTGGGTGGGTTATAGGGACATGAATTTATGATCTCTGCCAGATCCCTGGCTCATTCCTCTCTGGCCCTGTATCTGGCTGCTACTTCCTCCCATCATGCCCTTCTGCCTTAATGCTTCTGTCTGGAGTCAGCCAGCCATGGAACCAGTAGCTCACCTTTTAATTTTCAGGTGTTCACCATTTTGTTCCAGATACAGGACAGCTGACCAGTACACAAGGTGATTGTGTATGAACATCATAGAATATTCCTGAATGAACAAAAATGGCTGATACACCAATAAGTGATGTCATTTAATGGGATCATTATTGTTCACGGGATCTGTCATTGAATAAAAAAAATCATCCTTATTCTTTTGCAGATACTTGTCTGGCAATACATACACAAATAAGCAAGCAGAGATATGTTAGCTATGCTAATTGTAGTCTGAGAAAATAACTGGTGAGCTCCAGAGATAAGTTCGAAGTGAGAAAATTTCAGATCAAGGACTCAAGGAAAATTGTACCTAAAACCTAGTGGTAAGCAGCTGCAATCCTGATGCCCACAATGACTTCTGACAAGCATTCCCGGTACCACACAATAACAACTTGGATGATAACATTAACACATAAGAGCAGGAGAAGTGGATTTAGTATGATTTGGGAGAATCCTGGCTGCTACTAGCAGGTGACTTTTGCACTCTCTTTGTACTTCCCCAGTCGATGAATTCGTTATCCACCAAGTGCAGAAGCCTGAGAAAATATCTAGCTTGCTTGTGGGAGAAGCAAGGCATTTTAATTAAGTCATGTTAATTCTGACACGCGAATTTGTCACTTAACAGCAGATGCCAGGACATATTGAGGAGGTTTTGCTATATTTAAGATGATGAAATTTCACGGCAAAAAAAAAAAAACCCAAAATGTGAAGAACCAAGATTGTGACTAGGTTGAGTAAGTTATACGCAGATTGTACCGTAATTCCAGCTACGAAGGGGGCTGACATAGGAAGATCACATGAGTGCAAAAGTTTGATACCAGACCGAGCACCATAGCATAACTCCCATTTCACAATAAAACCACAAGTGATTTTGGCAGAGGAATCAGCATTAGTAGCTGCACTAGCAGACCCGGGCATTTTTTGGAGTTCAGTTTTAGAAGTGTAGGCATGACAGATACTTAATTGATTTAGATGTAAAAAGAATCTCTTGTGCAAAAAAAATGAACAGCCTTTATCGAGGATGAAAGTTTGCTGCAAACCCTAAAACATCAGCCTGTATCAGACAGGAAGTCCTTTCAGCTTGGCATGGCAAATTCACAATTCTCTGCCGTAAAGCAAGTGAAGTTGGTTGTTGTTTAAGCCTTTAGCCTCAAATCAGTAGAGAGTCAAGCCGTGGTGATTGATATAGGGGAAGAAAACTCCCAACCCACTAGATGTCCCAGTATGAGCTCATGTATTCTGTGAAATCAAAGAATGAATTTTAGGAACAATAGAGGTTGACAGAAGAATATATTTATTAAGAGAACGCAAGCTTCTGTCTAGGAGAGAGACACAGAAGGGGGTTCCTGGGGGTTGTCAAAGACTGTCTTTTCGAGGGACTTTTATAGAGCAAAACCACAAGGTGAAAAGGGTCCAAATTGGGGAAGAGTGGTGACTCACAAGGTGAGCAGAAGGTGGGACAGAACCATGGTCAACCAATAAGATTATCTGCTTATGTAAAATTGATTAAATCAGGAACCAATAGGGAAGCAAGTCATGTAGCAGGCGGCCATGCTTGAAGAGCAGGGACTCATTCTAGGGGGTCAGAATGGTGACTCCTGGCTTCCTCAGGGTAATAGAGACCTATTTAGAATATCAGTCCTTCGGATGTGGCTGTATTTGCTTGATATTTTCTCTTGAGTTCTGGCCCACAGTGGGAGGTGTCTGTCTCCTCCAAGGTCACAAGACATTTGGTCCTCCATGCAGGCTTCCTGGAGGTCCTAGCCCAGTCTGACTGCCTATGATATTTCTACTTAACACAACTGTCTGTAGCAATGGGACCCCACAAGGTACACTCTGAGGGACCTGGGTGCTGAGATTCAGGATGTTAAGTTGTGACAAAGAGAACAAAAATCCAATGTAGATAACTGGGGAAGAGTAAGTCAGGAAAGGTCATGTAGCGACACATGGGGGTGACATGGAACCAATTAGTGTAGCCTATGAAGGGAAAGAAGAATCCAAAGTGAACAGCTCTGTAGAGTATCAGATGAACGTCAACTCTCAGAATAATGTTATATAAAGCTATCTGGATGAGTAGGCAGGACCGACTTAGGGGGTATGCTAGATTTTTAGGGCTCCCCAAACCAAATCCCACAAAACCAGATCTCTTTAAAGAGCAGGTATGTATTGGCCCTCATGTCTGGAGTCTAGAAGTCCAAGATCCAGGAGTGGGTGGGACTCTCTCCTAAGGCCTCTTCCTGTGTCATCATGTGGCCATTCCTGTCCGTGTGTGTATGTGTGTGTGTGTGTGTGTTTCCTCATCCTCTCTCCTTGTGACCCAAATCCTATTAGACTAGGACCCTCCAGTGTACCTTAATCACCCATTTAAATGCTCTATCTCCAAATTGAAAGTCCTGGACCTCAGAGTTCAAACATAAAAATGGGGGAGATGATTCAGTCCGTCAGAGGGGATATTGAATTCATTTTCTCCCTCTGGGGCAGTGAATTGACCTATAGAACTGGAGGAAGAAGGATGAAATACTCCTCAGGTCAGCCTGCAAGAAGAGAAGGCTGACAGGCATAGAGGAAGAATGGATCTGGAAAGGCATATTCCAGGATGAGTTAGGGGCTGCAAGATGGAGTAATGAGACCGGGAGTTCATAGCCTTGTATTCCAACCACCTCTTACTTATGAGCACAATCTAATCATCCTAACATGCAGGTGCAGATATGAGACAATTTTCTGGAAAAGGCAAAATTAATGGCATCCCCTATGTCACCCATTTCGCAGTCTCTTGCTGGGCATGTTTCTTGGTTTAAACCCCAGATTCATAATTGTCCTTCCCTAAGCCCATTTTTTTTCATTATATCCAAAGGATAACACAACGTGATACAACTCATAGCGCTAATTCTTTACTTGAGCCATTTGCAAGGCTCTTCTTGCCCTCTGTAAAAAAATAAAATTTTTGACAGCAATGTTTGTGTTGGTCTTCTAGTTATTACGTTACCTTCCGATTATCACACTCTCTTAGGAACGTACTTCAGTCTTTTGAGGGGGGAATCTTCATGTCTTTGTGAAATAAGAGAAATGACCTTCAGTATCTCACAAGCTTTAACCTGAATCAGAAAACCCACAGTGCACGAAGTACGGTGGTCAGAGAAGTGATGCCCCCTGAAAGTGGGATCCTGCCACTGTTTAGTTTGCTTTGTAACTGGCAGTGACCAGGGGAAGCTGTTTTATTTAATGAGCGATGAGACAAAGTATTATAGTAGAAAGATAAAATCTCCCCCAAAGGATTCATTAATTGGAATGCTTGCATTCCCATTGCAGGACTTCTCAGAAGGTGATTAGATCACAAAGGTGTTTCCCTCCTCCGTGGTTGAGTTCACAATCTAACATGCTGCTAAGAGATGGGTTTTACTGGAGGAAGAAGAGTCATAACATGGAAGGGTATACTGCATTCCTGTTCCCTTCCTATCTGGATCTTTCCCTCACTGTTTGCTTTCCGTCATGAGGTGACTCCACTTCCTCCACCTCACCTTCCGCCATGTTGATTTTACCTGACCACAAGCCTAGAAGCAATGGACTCAGGCCAACCTTGGACTGAACCCTCTACAACCGTGAGCTAAAACAGAGCTTTCTTCCTTTAAATTTTAATTCTCAGAAATGTTGTTACACCCATAAAATAGGGTCTAACATAAAAAAGTGACATTTTGTTATATCCAAACCAAGACAGCTAACACAGCCAAGATCAATTCTCCTTCGTCTCTCTTCCACCAGTACAGTGATCCCAGTGGCCCCACAATTTTGCCGCATACCTTTTAAGATGATAGCATTAAGTCATGTCCAAATAGGTACTTAATCTTCTGTAGACAGAACAGGGACCTAGATGTAAAGTCCTTGAGATGGAAGCAACAATTTGTCACTAAAATATTGCTGGTCCTGGCCTCTTTACTTGATTACTCAAAATCCTGGAATGTGATAAGCCCTTGCCAAATATTAGCCTTTGTTATCTCTGATTTTCCTAGGTCAAGAATGTGCCCGAGGAAATCCCAAGACTTGCATTGGCCCAGGAAAGCTGGCTTTGACAAATACCCTTGGATTACTGAGTCATACAAGACCTTAGCATCCTTACTTGGTAAGAATTCACAGGGTGATCTCTTCAGAAACTTCTTCAGCTCCCCTCCAAGAGAAGATCAGCACCATGGGCATGTTGGAAAGAATTCAAGCATAGATCACCTTAGCTTTGAGATTCCATCTACCTCAGGATGGAGATGTTGCAATGCCACAGTTTGCAAGTGAGCTGGGACCCCTAGTTGACTGCGTTACTGTCTCCCCCGTCACGTCTCTGGCCTGCAGGCCATCATGCTTCATTTCACCTCGTCCACCCGTGTCCCCTGAATGCGATGCATCCAGTCGTCATGGACTGTGCTCAGGATTGTGTTATGCTCTTTTGCTGCCCAGAGTCTGCCTCTGCTGGTTCCTGGGGAGCTGTGCTTAACCCTGAATCCTAGCTCTGCTGTTTCTGCACCTCACCTTCCCTCTTCCTTCAGCAAAACCTTGCTTATGGCTTCCCTGCCACGAGGGGTGTGGGTGCCCTCTCTGTGCACCCCCCGGGAGCTGGTGACTCTAAAGTTTATCACACTGTTCTCCCTTTTAATTAGGGACGCTATTGCATTTCCATGCACCCTTCTGGCCTGGAGACCTTTGAAAAGTAAGGCATGGTATTGATCATCCTCCTGGTGCCTGGATTTCCATACACATTTAGTGAATAACTGAAGATCTCTTCTTCTCTTCTTTCCTTCCTTCGTTACTTCATGCCTCCCTCCCCTCCTGCCTTCCTTTTCTTTCCCTCCTCCCAACAACCTGTCTCCCTCCCCCTCTTCCTTTTCCCTCCCTTTCCCCTCTCCCTTCCTCTTCCACTTCCTCTCTGCTTTCCATCCTTTTCCTCATCTTATGCTTGGTGACTTATCAAAAAGAAAAGACAAAAGGAATCTTGGCACTGAACTGTTCACCCTTGCCCCTTAAATACAGTACCGGTGGCAACTAAAGGCCACACACATTTCCAAATGGAATCAACCACTAGCAGATCCTCTGACTGTTTGGCTATGTTTTTTATCCTAAAGGATAATTACTGGTCTTTGTTGGTGGAAGACTTCTGCTCAGATTAATACCTTCTACACGGAAGCACCCCGTATTTCACGAGGGGTTAGTAGTTCTATCTGAAGGGCCAGCCTTGCCCATGGGCTCCTGCATTGATTTCCTGATTCAATCAAAGGTCTTATTGGTTCAGATGCATTGGAGGGCAGAGGTAACGGAAAACCACAGCTCATAAATATGTTCCTAGTAGAGTTATGGTCCCAGTTGATCCCATCAATCCTACTTCATCATTAGGAGCAGAGGCTTTGTGTAATGGCAGAAGAAATTCTGCCATGTAGACATTTTCAATTATTTATGGGGTCGGACGATATCTGAGAAACTCAGTGGTAATTACCAGCTCACTCACATTTACATTTGATAATCCATGGATGCGGATGATTAATTCATGAAGCACATGTTTTTCTTTGGCTATCTTGCATGCAAGATCCTGTCCTGGAAGGTTTTGTAATGAAATGTGGAATATTTTAGTATAAAGGAAGTGGAAAATAAAACACCTAAGTAAAAAAAAAAAGTCAGATCTAAAACTTGCAACTTAACAGAAGCTTCATTGTATTGGGTTTTACAAAAAAGAAAAAAAAACATGTATTGCATTCAAATGAGTAAATCAGAGGTTTTATTATCAAGGAAATGAAATTGGATTTGAGCACTGTAAAAGAGCCAGGGTATTTGGATTCAGCAAAATTTGAATCTCGAAGTGTGTAGAACTCACTTCCTTGGATTCTCAAACTTATAGTGTTTCTAAAGTAGCTCATGGAGGAGAAAGGAGAGGAAATTTACCTTCATGGACAAATTGCTCGAATATCCTTTGACCAGGTGGTGTCAGTTTTATGATCTCAGTCTTGCTTCCTCGGGGAATAGTTTATATATATATATATATATATATATATATATATATATATATATATTATATCCTATTCTCTGAATTTCAACCCATACTATTTTTCCGAGAGAGCTCTGTGATTTGCCTTCAAATGAAATCATTTAGCAATTCCAAGTGACTACAACCCCACTAACCTCTGATACAGTTCCCAGAAGAGGAGTCCTCAGACCAAAGTATGACTTTGATATTTTGAATGATTTAAAAAATATGCCACTGGGACCCCCAAAAAAAATGCTAAATAGCATTGTTCCAGGAAGCACTGAGGTTTGGTGACATTGACATCCATTCCTGTAAAATCTGGGATGGAAATGCAATTTTTCAAACATAAACCAGGATCATTGGCTTCAGATGCTGACCTTAAAATATCACCAGCTGTAACCACCTACTGGGCTTGGAGTATATATTTTGTAAAGAACTAGGAAATGGGAGTTCAAAGGTCTCCAGCAGAAAAAATGGTGAATTTTTAAGGAGACAGAAATGTTGATGTCTATTGTTCTAGAATTACAAATTGTAGACTGCTAGTCAGCTATCACATAACACCCCATGAATATGTACAACTACTCTGTGCCAATTTGTGATTTTAAATATAAAAAAATAAATACCCTCAGGACTGGAGAGGAACTCATCTCAATGATCATGGGGTCAGTCAAGTTAAGTGGTTCATGCCTTGTTTCCAGCTCTTGTGAGACAGAAGCAGGAGGGTTCCTGAGATTTGGGGGCCAAGCAGGGCTGCAGAGTGAGCGCAAGACCAGTCTGAACTGCATAGTGATACTCTGCCTCAGCCTCCCCATCCCAGCAAATGATACCAGCATCTAATTAACCTACTTGAGATAACAAGTAAGTGGAGTGTTTAAATTAGTAACTGCCTCAATTTTGCTCCACAATGGTGCATTTAACTGCAGGGTGTGGTTTTCATACTTGTCACCCCCAAAGCACATCTGCATGGCATTTTATAATGCCAGGAACATGTGATCTCTTTTGTAGAGAACACATTTTATAAAAGCTGATTCTGTGACAAACTTCCGCTGCTTTAATTGTCCAGGACAGCATGAAACAAAGTGAGAATCTCTTGGAGAGCAGGTATATTTATACATCCAATATCCAGGGCTGAATTTCTCCTAGGAAAGTGGTTTTACTGTATCGTGGGAGTTAAGTGGAAGCAAGATGACTATCAGCATGATTTCTCTCTGACAGCTTTAAGCAGTAAAGGACAATAGATACAACATGAAGCTTTGTTACTCCAAAGATAGTTTTTTTTTTTCTAGGAGAGGTTGATAAATCAGCAAACTCTGCAATAATTATTGACTCTGTTTATCTCTTTTATAGACTGAATCTTTGCTGCTAAACACCAGGCGAGGATTCCTGGGACTTTTTCTATAAGTATTTACATCCTAATGGGTAATTATTTGCATGATGTATTTCTTACCATAGAGGCATTTATGCCTGGAAGAGAGGCCTGCTGTATGGAAATACAGTTTAATCTTTCGGTCCCAGGTTACCTGCCCCTTCCTAGAATGATCAACTCAAAAATTCAGAAGCCATAAGTATATGTTTTACGGGCAAAGAATCAAAGAGAATGAATAAAAATATGCAATTTGTCTAACAAAGCTTGTTTAGCTGGAAGACTATTACTGTTCCATGCTACTAAGATCAGGAAATGGTCATTTAATTTGGTTCTGAAAAAATATTCGAAAGTGATCATTTTTTTGGTGGGGTTGCAGTTAGAACTGTCTTTTTGCCTTTTAAGGAGAAACAATGTGGTTTTCTAGAGGTAGTTTATTTTTCTCAGGTGTCTAGTTTTGGACTAAATGGTTTTGTTCAATTGATTTTTTTAAACATTTTCTTTAAAGAAAAAAAAGCAAAACAGAAAAAGGGTAGGAAATAATACAGAATTTCAGAAAAGCCAGCAAGAAATCACTAGTTGATAAATTACATATTGTCCTCTTAGAAATAGTTGTTCAAGTTACAAAATTAAAGCATACAAAATGGGTATTCAGACAGTGAGGCTGCAAACAGTTCTGCTCAACTATCTAACAAAAACTCAGCAACATGGTTATCAATCCTACACACTTAAACATACATGCAGTTATATCCTTTAGAGCACTTTCTTTTCCTCCTTTTGCTTTTCAAGTCCATTATCTGTTTAGTTATATTATGTTTCGGCTTGATTAGTATCTTACTGATCTGTTTTGTTGTTGTTATTTCCTTTTTAATCACCTTAATAATTCTGTTGTTTTGTTTTTGAGTTTCTCCTCATCCATGCCCCATGGATCAGCGTTGGTGGAGTTAGGAGTTTTTGGAGGTATTTCGTTACCTTGCTTTCTCATGTTCTATTGTTTTGGTTGTTGTTTAGCTTTTTTTTTTTTTTTTTTGAAGGTAGTGAAATACAACAGAACAAGACAGAACACAGCCAATTGAGACAGTGCAGTGAAATTGGTACAGAAGGTCACAACAGGTTACCGGGATAACAGTAATAGGTACCATAGCATATCTTGTTTTCTTTACCATAGTTGTTCTTTCAATCAGGTTTAGCAAAATCAAAGGAAATATAGGACATTATAGAACTTATCAAAACAGAACATTGAATAGAGCAATACCATTAATCAGAACAAAGCAAAACTGTGATAACAATATTTGCCTTCAAAGACATGGTAGAAGGAAATCCCCATTTGCTATACTGCCTACGATCAACCTCTCAAGAGATGCTCAGACCTCTGGCTCCCATTTGCTAATGGGGGGTGGGATGGAGGGAGGGGTGTTTGATTCTCAGCCCATGAGCCAATAGACTTATGGCTGCTTAACAGGGAGGCAAGCTGGTTGCTTGGTTTCCCAGTGCCCGAAGTTCCAACATGGTGTGGATCTAAGGAAACCCTGGCTGTTTCTCCCCCTGGTGTGGCTGCCGTGTTCAATTGATTTTGAGGGCTTTTTTTTATTTTGATCTGTTTGAAATATTTATATCATTTTTGTAAGTTTTTGTATTTTTATTTGTACATGTTCCAAGGATATAATGTTTAAACTGAGGACTTGGTATATGTGCATAGTACATCTTAATCCTTTTTATGTTCCCTTTTCTTCCCCTATCTTCCTGTTCATTTCATCTTCTTATTAGCCAAAGATCTGACTCCATGTTTTTTATTATCTATATTTTATTTTGGATTTTTTTTGTGTGTGACTCAGAATCAGATCATCATGCTTGCTTCACCTGCCACCAAAACCTTGCAAAGAGTTACGTTTCATCTTTCTACTGAGTGTTATGTAATAGATACGCAGCCTGTTTATTTGATGGACTTTCGAATGCAAATAAAAACCAAGAATCATAGCATCATAAAATCCTCTGGCAACTGATTCCTGTCACAGCTTTGTAGATGAAGGGTCACTCAGGTGGTACTGACTTGGCCCCAAGAATGTAGGTGATTGTTAATATTTAAAGAGCTACACAATACAAAATTTTCAGAGAGTGCTGGCATTTTCCCAGCCCCACTTTTAGTTAGCTAAGTGACATTTATAGTTTCCAAATAAGTGTTTGGAGTCCTTTATAGCCAAATGGTCTCAAATCGCTTATTTTCTTTTTATGTAGACAATGTAAATATGTAGATAAATTCCTGTGCCTATTGTGTCGTGAGAGATAATCAGGTCACTACCAACATGACCATGTACGCCCATAAACATTATTCTTGGTTGCTAGACAGAGGTCCCTACCAAAACCACTGCAAAGTGCCTACTACTCTAACAAAACCAAAGTGGCGTTGAAAATATTTTTAAAAAGGCAGAAAGAAACACTACCAGCTTTTCGCTGGTTTAAGTATTTGAAAATCAAAGCCAAAGAGTGTCATCTCTCTGCAAAAACATTCATAACCACAATAAGATAAATTAAAGATCATAGATATTGGATGGAAATGTGAAGTAGCAAGTTCGAGGCTAACGTATGGGTACATAGACTGTGTAATTTTTTGTTTGTCTGTTTCTTTTTGTTTGTTTCTAATCCTGGGGTTAGAACTCAGGAGTTTTCTCATGCTAGGAAAGGACTCTATCACTATGCTATCATCCATACAGTGCCATGACTTTGTGGCCCAAAGTGAAGAGACAGGTGAGGGAAAGAGACACAGGACAGAGTGGATGGGGAAAGCTATCTGCAACTGACTTGAATATATTTCATATTTTCTAAAGTCAGAAAATAAAGGGGCTGGTCCAAAGTATGATAAAAAAGTGTGGTGAACTTTATTTTTTTTCTTGTTAAAAATATTACAATAAGACACACATGGCCATGAATCCTCCTTAAAGCCCTCTCACACTTCTCCATTATCCTTGAGGCTTTCTTTTGCTTTTCTTTCATTTTTAATTTTTTTTCCTTTGAGCAGTCTTGCTATGCATTTCAGGCTGGCCTTGAGCTCACCGTGTAGTATGGGCTGGTCTCAAATTTGCAAATTTGAGAGCAGCCTTCCAAATGCTCGGATTACAGGCATGCACCATCTTGCTGTTTCCTGAAGCAGTTTGGAAATATTCTTTCATGAGTGTATTGAATTATACTGTCCTGGCTTCCTCCAAGTTCTAAACACACTCCAAATATTTATCTTTCATGTTCATTTTGACTGGCCAAGACTCAGAAGTCACATGGAACCAGGTATGGTTAATAAGGTAGATGACTACATAGAGTCATATTTTTATTTTACAGTGATATAACATTATTTCTCTGTTCAAATTCTTGGAATAGTTTTTCATAACATTGAAAATAAAGTGCAGTGTTTTACAGTGTCCAGAAGGCAAAATTTGAAATGGAATCTAAGGGATGGCAAAAATTCTTTCCCAGAGTAATTTTCGCCTCTTTAGTTTGCTCATTTAAACCCAGTCATATTGTCTTACATAGCGACTTATAAACAAGTAAATGTTCTTATCCAACACATTTGTGCTTGCTGGTTCTTCTACCTGAAGGTGCATTTCCTAGGTCACATTCTGATTCTCTCGTTGTCTCTCTGTGGTATAGCACTGCCGACTCATTCTACATCTCTATTTATACCATATACAAACTGTGATTTTTAGGCACCTTCTATAAAATAGCAATGGCTACACTATGACTTCATCAGTGTTCTGTTGCTATAACAAAATATCTGGCTGTCAGAAAATTTATAAACAGTTGAAGTTCACTGTCTCATAGAGGAGGAGACTGTGATGTCAAGACCATGGTGGAGACATCTAGTGGGGATCTTCTTGCCAACATGGTGGATGCAATGGGACCCCGCTATCTGAGGTCTCTCTCTTTTTTCTTAGCTAGCAGCCAATACAACAGTGAGGGTCCCACCTTCCTGACCTCATCTAGTCCTCATCATCTCCCCATGACTCCATGGCTCTTCCCTTTGGCATGAATGACATCAAGAAGAATCCACTGCAATCATGGATTTGATGCTCCTGAGATTAGTATCCCACCTTGTACCCTGATTCTCTTTTGCTCCTCTCCAGTGTTAAAGATAATACATCAAAGGCCATGAGCTCTGGACAATAGTCAAGGAAGGCCAGAAGCCAACCAAAGCCAAAGTCAAAGAACCTGGAAACAAATTCTTCCCCTTCCAGTCTACAGAGGGATCTGTAGGTCTGGCAGACATTTAACTGCACCCCTGCTGAAGGCTTTAAACTGGAGGACTCAGCCAACACACCCTTGGATTTCCAACCCTTGGAATCTATGTGATCAACCACTCTTTGTGCTGCCAAGTTTAGGGGGAAAGCTCATGTGTACATTAAACTGGGTATCTCCAGTTTGAAAATCTCAAATCCAAACTGTTCCAAAACTACAAAGTTTTTGAGTGCTAACACCATATCTCAAATGGAAAACTGTGCACCTGACTTCAAATGACAGATCCCCAGGAAAAAATATGGAAGCACTGAAAATATTGTGCAAGATTAACTCCGGGCTATGGATTTGCAGCATATACGAAAGATAAATACATTCTGTGTTTACAATATAGATCATATTCTCCATGAAATTTCATTATGTATGTGGAAATATGGCAAAATACAAAAAAATAATACAAAACTGTCCAAACTTGAAGGCATCTCTTTTCCCAAAGATTTTGGAAAAAGGTACCAAGCCTACTATGCACAATTATAGTATCTCAGAATTACAAACCATTCCTATATTCAACACCAGCTGCTTGCCTGTGCCAAATTACACTAAAGCTACATGATAATAAATGTTGTGTGAGATGGCTAAGATAATCACTCTCAGGTAGGTCCTGCATGACAAATTGTGGTCAAGAAATTTAGTTTTCTATGGGACCTCCGATTCTCTGAAAATAATAGTACCTATTTCAGGAGATTGTGAAAACTTTAAAGTCATTGTTTATTTTCAGCAAATTGTCTTTCAGAGAATAAATAATAAATAGAAGTAAGGTTTTTTTTTTTCTTAAGTTACTATACGGCTATTGTAAATCATGCACCTGAAGAATGTAAATATGGGAAAACCTTACAGTACAGTAAATGTAAATTTAATAGAAATGTATATGAATGCATAAACCAAAAATATTTGGGGTTTGTGTGTGAAAATGTGAGCAGTCTAATATCAATTGTGATGTGGTGATATATCTGTGAATATGTCCCAAAACAGTGAATACATTTTTTATGTGTGTGAATTTTATGGTCTGTGAATTATAGTTCAGTAGAGCTGTTAAAAATATATGGAATGTTTTTCTTTATGCCATAGATTTTACTTACCTCCTTAAGCATTTTGATATTTCCACTGTGACCATACTTAGCTTTTATAACCAAAAAGGCTTATTAAAATTTTAATGAGTTTAATTTTAAAAATATGTACCATAAACAACTGGGTGGCAGATAAGCTTGTCTATCTTCCATTATTGGACTTTATCTCTAAGGATACACAGTTTGATATGGCTTTATCATTCTGGAAAGCTAACTAGAAAAAAAAAAGAAAATTGTGCTTTACTTCATTTCTATTATCCTGTTAGGGGAAAGATTTTATAAAAAGGTATAAATAAAGCTGATGCTTATGGGGAATGTTAAATCAGTTTTAAGGGACATTGTGAGCAGTAAAAAATAATTGTCTAGTATATTTTTCTCTTTACCTTTTCTTAAAACCAATCTTCTCAGAATCTCAGAGTTCTCTTAGTAATACAAAGGTTATGTACCCAGCATACCATACGAATTGACTGCTTATATTCTACCAATAGTGCTAACAGGTTTTCACTTATTATCTCATTGAATTCTTGTTGTTCTCATGGGAAATGGCAGGCCCTTCCTAATACAGATTCTGATGATCAGCATGCTTAGAACATCTGTCCATATATTTGTTTGTGTGTTTTCCGTTTGTGTTTGGATAAGATACAATGATTTGCGCCTAATGAGTAGCATGCCACAAAAGTAGTGAGATGTCACCTCTGAGATTTGCTGATGGGAATGTGTGGTCACCATTTTTGTGGCAGGCTGGTGCCCTTTCTTCTTGACTGCAAGGCTTGAAGGATGGAAGATGGCATGTGCTGGAGCTTCAGGAAATAAGGAACCTAGAAAGACATCCACCATATGACCATTAAAGAACTGGGGTCTTCATTCTACCAACTTATGCAAAACTGAGTCCTGCCTCCAACCCTTGAGCAGGAAAATGGATACTTTCTTCATCGAGCTATAAGATGGTGATCACCATAGAACCCTGTCAAGATGTGCCCTTCCTATCCACAAATGTCAGTTCACACATGTAAGTATAAGTAGCTTATCTATTGTCTCATTGGATAATAGCTAGTGGAATGATACATAGGTAATAAAATCTAACTTTGCAATTGCCAAAGGAGACCAATTTTATATTGAGAGAAATAAAAGAAGACTTATTTTCCTAAAACTATGAAATACATGACTCTAAGGAGTGCTGTAGCCAAGAAATAGAATAGTTTCATAAATATTAAGCTTTTGATGAATAAGTAGTTGGTGGAAGATGCTTAAATGTGTCGTTCACGAGAAATAAATTTAAGATTCTTCATTATTCTGTTTGTTGTAACTATAATGAAATACCCGAAGATGAGAAACTTACCGAGAAAACGAGTTTCCATAGCTCATAGACAGGGAAGCCACAATTCTGAACTCTTTGGATAAGTTCCATCAGGGGAGAGGGCATTGTAGAGAGATGGGGGACAGAGACAGAGACAGAGAGATAGAGAAAGAAGAAGAAGAAAAGGAGGGAAGAGCAGGAGAGGAAAAGAATGAGGAGAGACAGAGAGGAGTCACATGACAAGATAGATTAATGTTCCCTTTAATAAAAACTTGCTTGTAAGGACTAAAGTTAAGGCCTTCTGTAAACTACCATGGTAAAACTCTAATTAACTAAGGGTCTTGTACTTGCTAATCTCAATGAGGACTTGACTGGATTAAAGCACTGTGAGACAAGTGACTAGATTCTGAGGTCACTAAACTCTTCAATGAGTTAACCACACTGGGAGTTCATAGTGGCAGGGCTTAGCTAGAGGAAGGGGATCCTAGGGGTGTGGTCTTCTGGGTAATATCTGGTCCTTAATGCCATGAAACCAAACTGCCATGATGCTCCTTCCTTGTAGCCAGCCAACCATGGACTAAACCTTCTGAAACCGTGTTCCAAAATCAAACTCTTCTCTTTTCAGTTGTGAATATCAGGTATCATTTTTCATCAATGTAAAAGTGACCAATAAGGGGTTCCTTCTATTAAAGGTCTTACCAGCTCTTAAAATTACCACACTAGGGAACAAGGTTTCAGTACACCATCCCTTCGGAGACAAACTATAACAGGCTCTCTTTGGAAAGTAAATCGAACTTTCTTCCTCATGAAATGTCCTAAGGCAACCCTAGCAAAAACCCAGCCCCGGGCTACTGTTTTCCCCCATGTTATAGCATGGAAAGAGACTTAGAGTTATAGTTCCCACAGGACAACTTTTCACTTTGTAAAAGGAAGTGCATCTTTCCTCTTTTGGAGGACTCCAGAGAGGGAGCTGAAAGCCTCTGTATGAACTCATTTGAGCAAACGCTGCATTGACAATTCTACTTCCACACTCTGAGATAATGCTTCATATGGTCTCAATAACAGTGACTGCTTTGAGTATAATAATGGATTTAAATCTGGGCGTTTGTTATTATTCCATTTCCCACAGCTGTACACCATGCAAGCTGGGTATTTAGGTATCCTCACACTGGGATGAAAATCACAATAAAGTGTAGAGATAGGGAAGGGTTTCAGCAAAACCTGTGGAATTCCTGAAAGTGTAAAGTTGGACTCAGACTTTGCTAGTGATCCAAACCTTTGTGGAGATGTCAGCTGACTCCTTTCTGTTTCAGCCTTAAGAAACTAAGGATGTTTGTGTATTTAAAATAAATTTTATAATTTCTCACTTTTCCCCTCCTGAATTTGTCATAGGATCCTGAGAAAAATATCCAAGAGAATGATGGGAAAGATTTTACTTACTGGTTCCTTTTTAAAAGAATGAGGAAGTCCTGGTTGTTTTCTTCTTTTTTTCTGAGAAGAGGATGACCTCATTCACATTGATGTTCAGAACACATAGTGCTGAGGGAGATATCCTGTCTTTGAAATCCAAGCTCTTCCCATGATTGCAAACTATATTGGCCATCCAAGGGAGACCTGACATAATAAGATGGGGACACTTAACACAGAAAATAGAACTGGAATTATCCTGGAGAGCGGACCACTTTGATTCTTAAGCAGCCTTTCCCCATGGCAATGCCCACTCTGAACTTGAGTCTTGGATCTTTCTCCCTAAAGAAAGCCTCTTTTCCATTCCTCTATTTTGCAGAGTTGCAGCCTGAGTTTCCCTCCAGGAAGCTGGGGTCTCATTGTGTGTTCCTTCTTGACATCCCACTCATCAGCTCACTAAACTTCTTTGGAAATCTCCCAATCTCAAGTGCTTTATTACAGTAACAGAAAGTGGAATAAGTTGAGAGAGACTCTTAAAATTAATAACAAATTCTGTATTCAGCAAGATATACAGGCACCACACAGAAATCAATAGTGTTCCTATATGTTAACAACAAGCTCGCTGAGAAGAAATTAGGAAAACATATACTATTCATGATAGCACAAGGAAAAAAAAGATAAATATTTAAGAGCCAACATAAGTAAGGAACTGAAAGACCTTTACAATGAAATCTCAGCACTCTGAAAACAGAAACTGAAGATGATATCAGAAAATGGAAAGACATCCTCTGATTCTAGATAGGCAGAACCAATGGAGACAAAGAGGCGTAGATCCAAAATTAATATACAGATTTAATGCAATCTCCATTAGAATTACAATAGAGTTCTTCACTGAATTGGAAAAAATAATTCTAAGATTGATATGAAATCAGAAAATATTCAGAATATCAAAATCAATCCTGGATAAAGAGATCAAAGTGGGAAGCATTATAATCCCAGTCTTGAAGTCATATTACAAAACTCCTGTGATAAAAACAGTGTGGTACTGACTTGCATGAAGGACCTCAGGCATACTAGGTCCTTCAAACATGGTACCTTTGAGCTCTACTTTCAGAAGAAGTTTAGGATATTTTTGGAAATCTAAACCTCAAGAATTATTTTGTCTTCAAGGGTATAAACTTAACTGATACACATAAAGAGAACCTGAGCCTCAAATACCATTCTTAATACTATTACTGTAGTTTTTCAGTTTTCATAGCAACTTAGTTTGTAGTTAGATGGATTTTCCTATGGACCTACTTAAATGAGACTAATAAAAACTATGCATGATTTATTCACATAACCAGCTTCTAAAGAAAAGGTAAAACACAAAAAAGAATAGCTTTCTATATAATTATTTAACAAATCATCCAGCTGATGGTTTTCATGAGTGTAGGATAATATATTGTTTGCTCAGGATAACATAGCTAAAAAATGTAAACAACTTTTTAGGGTATCATTTTTCATAGTTACAGTGGTATGAATATTGTATGCCTATGTGAGAAAAGTGAGATTATTCATGCAGATTGTATATTGCATGGTGACTAGTTAAAAATACTAGATGAGTACTAAGGGAACTGAAAAAAATAAACATAATGTGATTTTTTCTTCCACATTAATCATCATTGAAAATTGAGTCTAAGAGGCAGAGTAGGGTTGCCATGGGCACAGAGCTATTTTTAAAATAGAGATAAAACCAAAATCACTGCTTTCTAATGATGTTTTGAGAAAATTTTGAATGTTGCTGAATTATCCACTCTTCTAAGACAGTGAAGTTATTAACTAAAGATGGTCAATTAAAGAAGAATAAAGAAAGTTCAAAAGGAGGCTTTATTTGGATTAATGAACATGGGAAAAAAATCTCATTTTCTGGAAATTACATAATATCTGAAGCTTGAATGAGCTGTTCTGTAATTTTTCATTAATGTAGACATACCCTAAATCTTACAAGGGTAAGATGAAATAAATAACTAAAATAGAAACTGAGACTGAACTTAAAACTTTCACAATTCAATTGAGGTCTGTCTTCAATTGTATAGCTACATAGATTTAACAATATAAAGTTATGATGACATGGACTTAAGGATTGTGTCTCTGTCTACTGCAAATAGCTAAAATATTTTTGTTCACAAGCAGAGGAATTTTTTTTAATAAAATGTTAAAGGTATGTACTAACATACTAAGTATACAGACAGAAAGTTGCTTCTAAACCTAAGGTAGGACAGACTCAGGTGTTAAGTAAAATTTTTTACCTTTGTGGTTTTGAAAAAGCCATTTATCCCATCTGAAACTCAATATACTACTTTTACAATGAAAAAGCGGAAAGCCAAAAACTATTAACTTCCTACAGACAGATGTTAGGATCTATGTGAAATGTTTAGTGTACACATTTAATAATCATATATTTTATTCTTTTTTTGTAACAGAAATCAAACTCAGGACCTTGCACTTGCCAGTCAGACACTTATCCCACTGAGCTATATCTCTGACAATATGTTTTATTCTTATCACAGATTTCACACTACATCTGGCCAGTGAGGAAGTACAGGGGAGCCATCAATTCAGTGTGTTCGGAGTCCAAAATCCTCAGAGAAAAAAAAAATTATGGCATTGGTACTGATATGTAAAGGTATTTATTTTCCCTGTAATTTGTACAGGTCACTTTTTTCGTCAATGGGACGATATATCTGACACCCACTGTTGAAAGAAGGAGAGGTTTAATTGAAGTCATTTTGAGAGATTTCAGTCTCTCCTTGCTGGCTCTAATCAGCAAACATCATGGCGGACAGGCATGGCAGAGGAAGGCTGCTCATGGTCATGACAGGCAGAAAGCAGAGAGCAGAAGAGACAGGAAGGAAAGGACCATGGACCAGACACAGATGCAGAGGTCAAGTGCCTTTGCATAGTTCACTTTCTCCAACACTGTGCTCCACCACCTAACTGTCCATTCAGCTATGCTGTCATCACTGGGTTACTCCTGATGAAGTTAGGATCTTTGCAATCCAGTCTCTCCTTCAGGAGTCTCTTAAGCCACTCAAGTTGAGAGTTGTGATTTAACAGGCACATTATTGTTCCCTAAACAAAACAGTATATTAGCTAGTCACATGGTATGATAGTCAAGGGTTGCAAGGAGAACAACTACATACAGGACAAAGCCTGTATAGAATTACTTTGTAATAGTCATCTGAGTTAAACACAAGAAGTACAGGAAACCTGTCTACACACTAAAGACCTAGAGAATGCAGCCGAGGGCCTGGATCCCTAGCAATGTCCTGCATGGGTCTGGCTGAAGACCTAGAGTCCATGACAATGCCCCCCATGAGTCCAACTGGAGGCCTAGAGCCCAGGACAATGACCCATGCAAGTGTATGTCACAAGTATGTGCTTGGAAGGTTCCAAGGTCAGCAGTGGATGCTAGAAAATCTGTGCCAGTGGAATGAAGGATCTGTGCCAATAGGCTGAGTGATCTGCTGTAGAACCAAGACACAATGCTTAAAATAAGGACCAGGGCTCCCCCAAAATGTACCACAGCCATTCTCAGCGACAGTGAGGTCCTGAGATTCTCAGACAATGAGAACCGCTGAGTACATAACAGGAAGCCATTGTAACAAGTTTCTCCTGGAGATAGAATGGCACATCATCTTCCACACCAGAGCCAGGAAGCAATGGTCAAAGCAAGGACCAGAGCTCCCCCAAAGTGAACCACAGCCATTGTCAGTGACAAGGTCCCAAGCTCCTCCAATATTAACAGCCGAGTTCATATCAGGGAAGCCAACGTGACAAGCTCACCCAGGAGCATCACCAGCTCCAAACAACAACCCTTAGGAGAACCCACAACACTATCCTTTTTCTCTGCACATCTCTTTTTATGCTGGCAGCTTTCCTCAGGTGGACCATCCATATTCAGCTGATTTAATTCAGCTGGTGCTAAGTTCACCACCAGTTTTTAATCCATAACACATGATATTCCCATTGCATTTTGTATTACACATATGAAGATCTGATTTGAATGGTAAGAGAGAGATGTGTGTAGGTTAAATGTAAGAAATATTCAATTTTACATAGCGACTTGAGCATCCATGAGCTTTGCAGCCATATTGGGTCCTGTAGCCATTGCCTTTGTTGTGGTTTGTATCCAGATGACCCCCAAAGTCTCATTCATAGGGGTGCAGAAATGTGGGAGGTGGTGGAATCTAGAGTTTGTGATTGGCTCATTTTCTAGTGCTGGGATTGGGGATGTGAGTGTTACATCTGCCCTAGGGTAGGTAGCCTGCATACAGTATAAGAGAGGAAAAGAGTCTTGGTCGTCCCCTTTTGCTTTTGTTGTTTTTGGTATCTTCCACCACCATGAACTATTGAACCTCTGCCACATCACCCTGCTTTGGAGTCAGCTGGTTATGGACTCAAACCTCCACAAACTGTGAGCTAACTAAACCTTTCCTTCCTTCGCTTTGAATGTTGCATATTTTGTCTCAGCAATGAGAGAAAAGTAGCTAAGACACTCTTTAAGATATCGAGGGACAACTGTATACACTGATTGGATGGTTTCATCCCTGCCAAAGGAAGAAAGATGAAACCAAGAAGAGAAATTGAGGAGAATGGATGTGAAAAGAGAAAGATGTCTCTAGAAATGTACATGGGGATTCTGGGACATCGTCAGGACAGTTTATTTATGAAGGGGACAGGTTTTTGCTATTTCCAGAAGAGATACTCTGTGTGAGCACATGCATGCACATGTGCGTGTTCATGTGTACATGTATGTTAAATTTGGAATAAAGGGCTGTTTCCTGCAATCCCATCATTTGGAAATGATGGGAAGAAGGTAGATCCCTGGTGAGCAATGTAATGTTGGTGCCTGCCACTCCATTCTTCAGAGAGACAAGAAAGACCTTCAGAGATTTGAGGCATAACTTGTCACAGGGTTGTAACTAAGCATGCAAGCACAATGGTAGCTGTGTCTCAGCTGAAAGACAGCTGGCTGCTATCTTTTCTTTTATGGAGGAAACTGAAGGAACTTATTGCTTAGATATAATGAAGCCCCATTCCTGTGCAGGTCTGGATAATATGGTGATTTATTCACTTCTGAGACTCTTCATTAAAGCCAAAGGATAATTGGAAGGCAGGCTCTCCATCAGATGGAGAGTCTCCAAAACATTATAATGTGAAATTCTTTGTGATCCAGCTATTCTTCTCCCTGGTAGCTTCCTGAAAGAGGTAAAGTCATCACATTATAGGGTTATATGCATAACCAAGTTTATAGCAGCAAAATTTATTATAGCCAAACTATGGAAGAGGCTTATATGCCCAGTAATACATGAATGGATAAAGGAAATATGGTATAAATACCGTGGAGTAGATCTCAGCCCCCAGGAAACGATAAATTGAAGCCATTTGTAGGAAAATGGATGGATATTGAGAATAGAGTGCTAAGTGAAATAAATGCACTAGATGCAGAAAGATAAACATTGTTTATTTTATGTGAGAAACCCAAAATATCAAAGATAAATTAAAAAGCAAAGTGAAACAGAGATGGTAGGAAACAAAGAAGTAGATTTTATGGATATCTGAGAAGATCTGGGGAATGAAAGAAGCAAATATAGGGGAAGGAAGTAAAAATGACCAAGATTCAATACACAGAAGCTCCAATTCTCCAAGATAATGTAATTATTATATGTCACAAAGATGTAGCAGCAATAAACAAGAAAAGGAAAAAAATAATAAGACATTATTTTCTTTTAATGGCCAACAATATATTTCTTTTCTTATTTTCTTTTTAACTTACAGAGTTTCTGAATTTTCCTTAAAGATGATCTCTAATAGTGACATCTATTAAGAAAGTGAATAACAGGAAGGAGAAATCATTAAATTTGATATTTGTCAACGAAACACTGCAATGGAAATTAGTTAGATGGACCAATGTGTTAGTCACTTGGGGAAAAATTAACCAAAGTATAAAATTGCAGAAGAAGTCCTTGAATTTTTGTAAATGTTCAAAGATCGCAGTTCATAAATGGTATCTTTGGTAGAAGAGACTAGGAAAGCAGCAAAGTGTCTTTCAAGGGTTTTCAATATCATAACTGAAGGCATAAATAGAGAAGTGACTGTTAAGTAAGGTCACTGAGAAACAGGAGAAAAACTACGAAGCCACAGAAAAAGTATTTTAATTACAAGGCTAAAGTGAGCAAATATAGAAACAGCAACAGTGGGTGCTATTTGAAGAAAAAATGGCTTAATGTAAAACACAAAGCTAAGTTAGAACTCTGTACAGAGAATTGTCCTATGTTAATACCTTTTTGATTATCATGTTTTTCTGGAAAGTTAGAAAACATGATGCTCAGTTCTGCTAGGAAGAAATGCAGCTGATATTGTCTCTGTAGGTGTTTGTTTGTTTGTTTTTTGGCTAATTTCAGAAGACTACCCAATTGGCCAACTTCTTAGCAAATTAAAGCAAAATTATCACTACATTCAGAAACACCATTACACTCTCAGACCGTAGAACCGTTGTAGTGATGGAATTTCAGTGAGCCTATGAGATTTCATTGGTACTTAATAGTATTAGCAAAGATTTAGATGCCACTTAGAGATGAAGGAAATTGGGCACTGATATTTTCAGTGTTTCATTTTTTCTGACCGAAGTTTATTTTTCATCTCAAAACAGTGGACCCATTAACATATGATAGAATCATGATAACCAAGATATCAATTTGGATATTAATGGAAGGGTAGTGGATAGAGTATGGATACACAAGACAAAGTAATTATTATTCTTCCAGCAAAGATGATGTATGTTGGTGCAAGATTTCATCACAGTACATGGAAGAACAGCAAATTAAATACTTGGGATGGACAAGAGCAGGCAGCAGAGGGTGGAGGTCCCTCGCCAGCATGCTTTGGAGGAAAAGTGGCCAGTAGGGAAGAGAGCTGGACCTGCACTGTAACCTGTGTGGAGGAAGCCAGGGCCATGACAGGAGAGAGAGGCAAGAGGAGGCCCCCAGCCCAGAACCCTGAGAGCACTGATCCAGGAGAAGGAAAAACAAGGGAGACTGAGGGCAGCAAACACACCACATCAGACATGGCTTCAATGGACATTAAGAGATATCTTCAGGACCTTGTAGATGAGCTCAAAACTGAAATATTAAATCAGGTAAAGCAGGATATGAGTAGAGTAATAAAAGAAATGCTCTCAGGAAGCATCTCTCAGGATGATACAGATGGAAGAAGGGAGGAACACAAAAAAGGGAGAGAAACATTCGATAAAGAATATAAAGAAAATATAGAACACATGAAGCAGACTCAAAGAGACTACCAGGAAATTAAAAACTCCATTGAAAGCTGGCAAAACATCTTAAAAGAAACTAAGGATAGACTATCAAAACTTGAAGACAAATTTGCAATGTGTGATCATGAAAGGAAAGATCTCTTTAAAAGAAAAAGGAAACAGGCAGTAACAATACAAAGGCTAGAAGATGACAAGAGAATCTACAATTTAAGAATAAGAAACATGAAAGAAGAAGCAGGAATACATAAAGGCAAATTACAAAGGTTATTCATGGAAATAATTAAGGAAAACTTCCCAAGCATGGGAAAAGAAAATGACATTCAGTTGTGTGAGGCATACAGAAATCCAGCCACCTACAACCAAAACAGATCTACACTCAGACATATAATAATCAAGATACCAGAAATTCAATATAAAAACAGAATATTAAAAGCTGTCAGAGAAAAGAAACTGATTACCTGTAAGTGTAAGCCCATCAGGATCATGGCTGACTTCTCGACACAGACCATCAGATCAAGAAGAGCTTGGAGTGAAGTGTTCCAAGCACTGAAAGAAAATAACCTCCATCCCAGATTTATGTACTCTGCAAAACTATCACTAGAAATTAATGGAGAAACAAGATGCTTCCATGACAAAGAGGAACTGGGTGAGTTTGTGACCACCAATCCAACCCTACAGAGAATACTGAAGGACATTCTAGAGAGAGAGGAAAAAACACCGGGATTTTAGGAACAGTGGCAGAAAAGCCTCAATGAGTGGGGCAGGCAGTAGAATAAAGGAGAAAACTAAACAAAGGCAGAGAAATAGCATAGCAGAAATGAGGCAGAGAAGGATAACTAGAAAATCTAACATAGATGGCCTTGATACACTATATTGTTAACAGTGCACCAGGATTTAAAACTCACATTACTCATACTACTCTGCTTAGATGAATTATATTCTGTTCCAGTCATTCTACCTGTACTAGATTTGAGGGCACAGGCAGAAATCCTGAAAATAACAGGATATAGTACGGTAATCATCCTTAATTTCCTATTAACTTAATCTAAAGCTCTATAAAACCTACACTGTTTTACCATGACTGATCATAATTGAATCTGGTTTGTTGGATCACTGTTTTGTATTGATAGATTTTATTCAAAGCTGCTATGATTGATAGCATCAAGTCTGAGAGTATAGGCAACTGCACTGAAGATGACAAGATCCACTAGAATATCCACTCTGATTTGATTATTACCTGCCTTTGAAGTTTTATACTGTCTACAATGTTTTATTTTTGCTACTGTTATTATTTACTGATATACTCAATTATACTGCTATATTCAATTATGCCTGATGATGTAGACATTCCATTGAAGATAATAAGAAACAACACAGTAATCATTGTAGATCACCTTGTACTGTGGTTCTATATGACTTTTTGGTTTCATGTTTTTATAAGAATTTGTTTTACTAAGTTTTGTTTTCCCCCAATACAGAAAGGATAGGAATACGTATAAAGACACATGCATGTGTAGCTGTTTACACTCTCACTTTTTGACTATCTACTTTGTGTGCTTTAATTTTGTAACTTGAACAACTATTTCTAAGAGGACAACATGTAATTTATTAACTAGTGATTTCTCATCCTTTATTTTTTTTTGAAATTCTGTATTAGCATAACCTTGTTGCTAAGTTGTTACTAGATCACTGAACTTCTTTGCACTCTCACTGTTTGACTATCTACTTTGTATGCTTTAATTCTGTAACTTGAACAACTATGTCTAAGAAGACAATATGTAATTTATCAAGTAGTGATTTCTTACTGCTCATTTTTTTTCTGAAATTCTGTATTGTTTCTATCCCTTTTTCTGTTTTGCTTATTTTCTTTTTAATAAAAAAAAATTGGAAGAAACAGCACCCCCTGTTTTAGGCCTTATCTTAGAGAAACAGTTTTTGTTCTCTAAAAAAAACTGTAGTGTAATAACATTAAGAATTGAAACACTATGTGACACACTAGTTGTTAGAACCCAACATATTTTCCAGGCTACAACTGAAAACTCATACATCGTTTCTGAATTTGTAACATTAGTCCTGTAAAAAAAATTAAAAAATAAATAATTGGGAAGAGCTTAGTGCTGGAATTCTCCATGCAGTATTTTCAGACTGTGGTTGACCAAAGATAATAGAAGACCCAGATTAAACAAAAAGAAGAACAAAGACTATAATTCAATATTTAGGTGATAAAAGACCTAGTTTCCCTTTACCTGAAAATATTTTGTTACCATTTTTCTTAATACAATGTTTTTGCTTAGTATAAAATTTGACATTTTTTTCAGCAAATCCTACTAGTGTGGTTCCAAAATCATTTTGCCACCATATTTGCAAAGAGGATCCTGTAATTATTTGAATTATAAATAAAAATATCATCTTTCTCAGGCTGATCATTATTTTTCAGCATTTTGAGGCTGACGTGGTCACACGTTTTTCAACATTGATCCCACTGGGATTGGTTAAATGCTTTAAATGTAGAAATATATGGCTACTGTTAAACTTTGGAAGATTTTATTCAAATATATTATTTACTACAGTCTTTTTATGCTTCTTTCCTCTTGAGATTCCAGCTATACCTTTCACAGATGATTCTGGTCCCTGCGGTATGTTTATTCTTTTTAATACCTTTCCTGTCTCTTTCATTCTAGATGATTCTCCACACACCTACTTTCCTGAACCCAGGCTTTTTTTTTTTCTGTATGACTTCCCCATTTTTGCTGCTAAGTCCATCTCATTAATTATTGATTAGGTACCATATTTATACTTAAGCGTTGTAGTTTAAATTTTCAATACTCTTTACATTGCTGGCATCTTTTAGTGTCTGAATCACCTTTTTGGTACATTTCTTTTCCAACTTGACCCTATTGTACTTCTCTTTTGGAGGTTCTGGGGACTGCACCCAGGACCTTGGATATGTTAAGTAACCGATCCACATGGGTGAGCTATAACCCCAGCTTCAGTTTGTATATTTTATAGTGGCAATTAGAAAAGGGCTTTAGTGTTAGTTTCAAGTTGTAGATAATCCTAGTGCAAGTGGTGAGGGGTTCTGTGTAGACTGTCTTTTCCTCTGACAATGAAAGACATGCTCCTTATCAACTATATGTGGAGTGTCTTAGGACAGTATGATGAATATTAGAAATGTTGTTGTAAGTTGAGCAACTATTTCTAAGAGGACAATATGTAATTTATCAACTAGTGATTTCTTACTGTTTATCTTTTTTTAAAATTCTGTATTATCTCTACCCTTTATGTGTTTTTTTTTCTCTTTAAATAAAAAAAAAATTGCTAGATATTCTTGTGGGGGAGAATCTTCTATTATACCTCAAACCAAGTATTCTGGTTTGAGGTACAGATTTGTTGAGAATCAGCCACGACTGAGATCCTATCCACCAAACTAATATTAAAGTATGCTGTAAGAATAGCCATTCAGTATCAAAGTCACCTGAAACACAGTAATTCTCATTACTAGATATTCTTTGTGTGCATGTGTACATTAAAACCACTTAGGGACCTTTTTATAGATGATATGAGAATGAATAATGATGTATTATACTACCTCAGGCTCATTACTCCTCTTATTCTTATAGAGAAAATGGTTTAATAAAATAAGCCATTTCTTCCGAGTAGAGAATCCATTTAGAAATGGCATGAATGTAGTAAAAAGAAAATTAAGATATCAACTGCTGTTGCAATTCTAGTCAATATTTTCCCAATTTTAGTGGTCATAGTGGTCTTGAAAATCTATGTTAGAAGAAATAACAGTTTAAACACTAGCTACAGACAACATAACTTGTTACATATGAATGGACTAATTGTTTTCATGGTATGGAATAACTCAGAATATTTCCTAGGTAATGCATGAGTAACTCAAAGAACATGTAATACCTGCTCATGGTATTAGAAAACCTACCTGTACTTAATCTATTTCTACTCAGGATAAGTTGGCTCTTCCATGATTATGCTAGGATTTCACTTCTATGAGAAAACGAAAGTGTAAACAACTTACGGAGCAAAAGGAAAGATAGATAATAGGAGGCAGGGATGTGTGCTTTGCAGACATGGGAAGGGAAGGTGTGGATTGTGGATGGGAGAAAAAGAAGGGAAGGAAAAAGAATCAAAGTGGGATATGTATATGTACCAGTTCCCCTAGGTGAATGTAATTATTATGTATCAGAAACATGCACTAAAACCAAGTAACAGAAGATGCCTTTACTGCTTAGGGCATATAATACATGGTAGCAGTGTGGATAATGACTAGCATGATTGGTTAGAAGTTTGTTGAGATCATCCCGTGATGAAATACTTCACATTTCAAATAACATTCACTTCCCATAAAAGTACCTACCCGGATATTCTAAGCAATGAGCTTTGCTGCTGGGTATTTCAGTTTGGCTGACAAGTTCTTCTTGAAAACAGTGAAACAATTTCGGCCTTGAGCTGCGTTTGCACACAGCTTAGAATTAGAGTTCACTGTGCATATAATGAGGAAATCTTTCTTATTTGTACACTGTTGGCTTTCAGAGTGTCCGTGCAATGGGCAGGTAACACACTCCAGGTTATATGCAATATTGTCTTGAACCACTGAGGTCCTTTTATCTGAGGGATTCCCAAAGTATTCTTTGTACTATAGGGTCACCTTTTCATCTATAACTGGAAATTTAATGTAAAAAGTTTTTAAACAGCAATGGTTGTTTTTGGAAAGATAACCTATGAATAATGCACATGACAAGATTATTTTTAAATCGAAAAGCCAAGGAGAAATGTTACCCAATCTGTGTGTTTTTCCTGCATGGCATCACTCCAGCCTGTTTCATCTGTCACGTGTCCTGAGAAACAATATCATGACTTTATTGATCCCTCACAGATAGTACGAGACTGTTTCCAAAATGAGTTCAAAACTCACCTATTGCAAAGATTTATGAATTCCACTTTTTTAAAAAAAATTGATACCAATGACACAAACACCAACAATTTGTCTTCCAGTTGTAATAGAGGCACTTTTCAGATTGGCTGTGCTATTCTATGTGGAATGCCTGCCTGTTTCTGAGTGATTTTTATAGCACATTAGAAATATACTCACTTGGCCATTTCTGTTTGATAGGACAGAGAGAAAGGGGGAGGGAAAAACTCCGTCATGCCTTCAGTCATCAATAATGGTTGCTAGATAGAAAAAGCAGTGATGTAAGTGCCAAAAAAGAACATAAATTACATGTTAGCTTGCTTGAAGAGATTTCATGCTTTGCTATACAGTGAGTAATTATATGCCCTAACCTTGTGGGATTTAATATGCAATACTACAACTGCTGTGACCATATATTCCTGCATGCTAACTCATACTTTTCATATATCATATACATAAATATATGCATATGCATCATATATAGGTGATTTACACATATCATCGTGAGAAAATAATTCTGTCCATGTTTTTCCAAAACCGCTCCATCACCATCAAAGATTTTGAATTTAGTAACACTTTCTCCTGATGAAGTGCATAGTAATCTTGTTTAGACCTATTTTGAGAGCCTGCAGTAAACATCTGCTCTTAAGGATTTCTCCCTTAAGTGTTTAAACATGGACCAGGAACACAGTGCATTAGAGGTTTTGGTTTCAAAGTACGATCTTTCGTAGATGAATGTTGTGGGTAAAGGTACAATATGTGACGATATTTAAGAGAAAGAAGGGAGCATAAGTTACAATATTTTAGGGATTGAGTTTGATCTGAAGACCACGATTTTGAATGACCACTCTTGTAGTTCTCCCTGAATTACCCTGAGCAATTAAGTGCAGAGTTTTCTGGCATACTATAAAGCAATCAGAATATTATATGGAGCCATCACATCAGACTTGTTGCTACCATTTCTCTTTCAGCAATGAGTATTAAACACACATCTTCTCATTCTTCTCACTGAGCTATAACTTTATTATTATTATTATTATCATTAACTTGAAGCTAGGACATCACCAAGGCATGGAGTTGTCCAAATTGTGCTGAAAATTGTGATCCTCCTAGCCCAGCCTCACCGAGCTCTGTAATTACAGCAAACATCACAATACATTCTGATTTTAAGGTGGGATAAACCAGGTCTATTCAAGCTCAGGACAGTTATTTTTGTTCTGAGCATTGTTTAAGCCTCCAATCAAAATTCCGGAGATCCATTAAAGTCTGTCTGCTACCAGAGACCACACTGCTGTCAGCTCATAAGTCCCCAATAAATTGTACTTAGTGCAATCCTAAG
This sequence comes from Hydrochoerus hydrochaeris, assembly GCA_004027455.1. NCBI lineage: Eukaryota > Metazoa > Chordata > Mammalia > Rodentia > Hydrochaeridae > Hydrochoerus > Hydrochoerus hydrochaeris. Next base: position 93,410 of record PVLA01004905.1, read on the forward strand.
CCCTGTGGCACACAGCATCTTTGATTGACTTCTCATACACTAGGACCAGGTTTTCCAAGAATAAATATCCATACATTAAAGTGTCATTTCAAAAAAACTTAATTACAACTCACCTTTTAAGTAGGGTTCATAAAAATATTATGTGGAAAAATTTTATGGGAGAGTCTAGCAAAATACAGAGAAGGTTTTATTAATTGCTTAATCAATAAACAGCATTGTGCATATTAAAATTGCCTGGAATGATGATTTGATACATGTATCTACAGTGAATTGATGACCACAATCAAATTAGTTAATAAACTGGCCAACTCTTCAAGACTGAACAAATTCCTAACATATACAACTTTAAGGAGAAGAGTTTTAATTTGGCTCACAGTTTCCCAGCATTCAGTCCATGGTAAGCTGGCTCCAAAGCAGAAATATCATGATGGAAAAGCCTGGCAGATCAAAACTGTTCCTGTTATGGCAGCCAGGAAGCAGAGAGAAAAGGAGGAGCAAATGAAAGAGGAGAGAAGGAAAGAATAAATGATTGGGGACAATAGTACACTCTTCAGAGTGATACGCCAAAGCACCATTTTCTCCAACAGTGCACCAAGTCCTATCAGCACATTCACCTAAGAATTTATGAATGGATCAATCTGCTAATTAGTACTGTGCTACCATAATCCAATCTCCCTCCAAAAATCTCTGGGATAATGAAGCAGGAAGATCACAGATTAAAGCTCATTCTGTGCCATTTAGCGAATTACTGAGACATTGTCTCAAAATTTAAAAAAATAAAGAAAATACATAAAAAGACCTGGATATAATAAACTTCTGGGGGATATTTTTGGCACATACCACAATGCATAGCCATGAATTCGTATACCTAGAATCCTGTGTGCATGGAACCGTGTGTGTGTGTGTGCATGTAAGTATGTATGTGTTCATGTGTGCACACTTTAGACCACTGAGAAAATTTGTAATTCAGTCAGGAATCCCTTCACAATGAGGGCAGGTTCTGAGTAATTTTACCTTGGACACTTTTGCTGTGTGAGTATGATAGATTGTATTTACATGAGCTAACATGGCTATGGTGTTACCAGGCAATATAATCGTGTATGGTAACATTAAAATATAAAATCCATAGCAAATGCTTCAATTAAGGACATATTGCAATAGAAAGATATTATTATTCATTTCCTCTCTAAATCTTCCCCTTCACTTTGAGCATACAGATCCAATCATTCTTGTGGCTTTCTGAAGCAGTTATGGAAGTCCTATCTCTGCGAGTGTCTGCGTGAGATGTGATCAAGAATATGGTGACTTCAGCTGCCAGGTGCCAACCACAGGTTTGAGAAAACATGGCATCATCTACCTTATTCACTAGTAACTTTAGGCTGTGCCATGTGTGACTTTGGACTCTTCTCCAAAGTCAGAGTGAGTATAAAAAGTGAAGGCTTTGAACTGGTTCAAGGAATTGGAAGAACCAAGAGAAGATAATTGAAGATGCTAAAGAGGGCTTCCAGAACTGCTTCACAATTTTCATGGAACATAGGTATGAGGGTATTTGAGGTTAGGAGGAAGGATTGTAACTAACGGTGTGAAATCCAACAGTTCAGCTGTTGTTACTCTAGATAACTAAGGGATTGGGATTGACCATCAAAACCTCCCTCCACCTTACTCAGAAATAGCCGCCGAGTCCCTGGTAAAAATGAGCCTACTGAAAGGAAAACTTTGAAGCAGTTTTGTTTTTATTTTAATTTGATGTTTCTGAAATATATACATCCATCAAACCAGATAGTGAACACACTTGTATTTGGCCATTTCAATATTTGGTCTATGCACATGTAATCATCATTCAAGATTATTGACTATTAGTCTATTTTCAATAGACGTTGTGTAAGAGAACTGAATAAAATGGCATCACGCACAGTAAAATCGAACAAAATAAAGCAGAATCAAACCAGTCAAAATCATAGAATGAAAGCATTACAGGACTGCAAACAAAGACGACAGGAAATGAACAGTATGGACAGCTGTTTTGAAGGAAATGAAACCTATTATGGCAGCCATTGTTGATTTTCTGTTATCTTTTTTGTTTTTTGTTTTTGTTGTTGATACCAGAGATCAAACTCATGACATTGCACCAGCCTGGAAGGCTTTTGTGCCACTGAGCTAAACCCCAGCCCCTACTCTTATCTTGTTTTTCAGTCCTGTGTTGCTTGCATTGTTCTGTTCTGCTTTGCTTTATCCTATTTTGTTTTATTTGATTCTCTTTAAAATTAAAAAATAATTAAAAAATAATTAACCTTGGAAGTCCCCCAGACTGTGAGTTCTGTTTCTTGGTGGGTTTTGTTCTGTTCCGTTTCATTTTGGTTTTGCAGTGGTAGAAATTGAACTCATAGAGAGGCGCATCCCTTGGCCTTCTTATTTATTATTTTTTTTTATGAAATCATGTCTCACTAATTCACTAAATTGCTGAGGACAAGCTTTAATTTGCGATCCTCCTGCCTCATCCTCCTGGTGTTTCTTTTGTGCATTCAGGATGACCTCCTAATAGCCTTCATCATCATCGGGATGGTATTGTCTCTGTCTCCATCATTCCTTGTGTAGCTTGGCTGACTTACCCAGCACGGGCATTCTTAGGTGGTGTGAATGTCACCATTCTAATTCTTGCCATTAAGAAGTTGTCCCTCGGTAAACTTGGAAATAAAGAACCAGGGCTTAGTGGGCATTGTGTGCTGGAATAATTATATCATCTTGCTGCAATCTTATATCACGTTGGGGACTGAAATGCATTTCCGACTCATCCTAGTATTACTGGTCACCAAGGGAAATAACCTTTAAGGAAGAGGTCTCTCTGTGGGTAGCTGGGCTACCCAAAACTAACTGAATCAAAAATTTTGGCCTATGTGACCACTAGAAACCCCTATCTTGCTGATAGTTCCACCTCTGTTCTAAATGCCACGCATTTTCTCCCTCCTCCCACCCATCCGTAACAGTTGAAAATTGCCAAGGTGATGGCCGGAAAGAGCTGTCATAAATGGAGTGAAAAATCAGTGTTCAAATTGTTGAAAAACCTCTCTCCGTTCCCCCAAACACACATAATAATTAGGTACCTTTCTCACCTGATTTTCAGCCTTGCTTCATATACCTTATATCTAACTCTCCAGAGACCCAGAGATAGTAATATAATTGGACGCTTTCCCTGGGACGAACATGTGTAGCTAAGGCTGAGATCACTTTTCATGGGAGATACGCGTCTAGCATTTGTCTACACGGGAATTTTCCTGCTTAAAAAAAAAAAAAAAGTCCTCAGTCCAAAGCATTTGGGTTGCAGGATTTAGGGAGAATTTCCCAAAAGTTTCCAAGATGTCTATCATGCTTGCTTAAAGCTCACCTCGGAGAAGAGAACAGAAATATAACAATGTGAAGATTAACACTCAAGCTGATTTTTAAATTGTACCATGTGTATTTTTGTGCGTGACCCTGTAATTTTGAATAATAACCTACAGAACGGGCAGAAGGAGGCAGTCATGCAAAAGTGGTCCCTCCTCTGCAAACTGAAATCCAAGTTTCAGTAGAAGCCCACACCATGGTATGGAGATCACTAACAGACACATTGTCATGAACCCACTTCAAAATCTTCCCCCTCACTTTGAATACATTTTCCCCACGGTTCTTGTCGTTTTCTGAAGCAGCTCTGGAGCTCTCCTCATTCACTGGATCGACACCACGGAACATCTAGCTTGTCCCCAAAGTCGAAATGACCAGGAAAAACCGACATGAATTCCATCAGGAGATCAATATAGCTACAACGGTGCAACTGCAGCCCTTCAGGAAGGAGGAGGACTACACGGCAGCTGGAGAAAGAGCCAAGAAATACAGGATAAGTGTGTTCAAAGTGAGGCAGAACTTTGAGTGGAAGTCAGCACAATGTGGCTTCTACTGTAATAATTTTTTTTTAATGAAGCATCCACTGTCTTTTTTGATCACCACTCAGCCACAAGCACTCCACACGGCAGTAGGGAAGTTGGATTGAAGTCCTTCTAGAACAAAGAAGCAGTCATCAAATCACCCTAGCTTGGAGTTCGTTGTTGGAGGATCTTGATGCATGCACATTTGACACATCTGGCTTTTGTAAATAAATAAACAAATGAGGACCAGCCTAGTGGTGTAAAGGAAACATCTTATCCTTGCAATTTTCTGCCAGTGGCTCAGTGGATCTGCGTGGGTTAAGTCCAGGTGTTAGCAGGATGCTGGAGCTGTGAGGTTGGAGGAAAGATGACCGATTGCTTCCTTCAGCAGCCAGACGGTCCCTGCTTGCTTTGGCTCGCCTGCTCTTTCTTCCACCTACAGTCTGCAATGCCACTATCTTAGCAGCTCTCTGATCAGCCCACACATCAGATTTCCCAGCGCTAACCTCTTCTGCCTCCTTTTCCGAGTTTGAAGAACCCTTTCTGATTCTACAGCTCCCAAATTGTAGTCAGGAATCATCTCCACATTTCCATGAGAGCTAATTAGAAGTTTTAATTCCAACTACAACTTTCATGGGGCCTTGGAGGTGATTCAGTTTGGGTACGGTGCTGGAGGCGAGGTCACTTTACTCACCTGTTTCTATGCAGGACCATCACACTGACTCCTGCGAAGACTTGCGGAGTTGGATTCTGTGTTTCTTAGTCTTGGTCTCTGTATCACCTCTGGCTTTCCCACTACAGTGTAAAATAACTTCCTGTCAAAAAGTAAAAGGAAATCTAATTGACTGTACCAAAGAAAGACAACCGTGTTACTCCAAAGTGAAGAAATTACACTTTCTGTCTAGACAGATTCCCTTCTTATCAGTTTCAGCGATTAGCAAAATTACAACCCCTAAACTCTATGGGCAAATGATGACATAGTATGATTTCTATTTCAGATGGTTAAACTGAGACCAAATAAGTCTTTTGGAGCAGAGGAGGAGGTGGTCCTGAGTTTTGGGTTTTGGGTCCAGGTCTTTCCCATTAAGCTGCCTTTTCTTAAGTTTTCAATTTGCTGGAGGGTCTTATCCAGGCTGGGTTCCTAGCTGCAATCCTCCTCCCTCAGCTGCCTGTAGCACTGGGTTTCAGGTATACATCCTCCCCATCTGCTTTCAAATAGTGTTTCAAATGTGTTTCTCTTATGTTTTCTCTCTCTCGGTTCAGGATTCATTTATGGCAGTGATGGTAAACCATGTGGAGATGAGTACGCAAACTTCAACCGGAAACACACTTATTTATCTTAAAGCACCAACACTGCAGCTGGACCGGAATACTGAGGTTTTAGTTTAGAAAAAAAAAATCATACGTTAACAGCTTTTGTTTTAAAAGAAAAACGAAGAACATGTGTGCCTTAGGACTGCCTCATTGATTTAGACATTTTTAAAAAGGTAAACTATCAAAAAAAGAGAGATTAAGAAATATTTGGAGAGTTTTCCTCACTACCTTTAATCCATTTTATCTGTGGGAAACAGAGTAAATCTTGATAGGAGAATCAGGATTCATGGGTTGGGATAAGACAGATTTGTCAAACGAAAATTCAAAGACCCATTAAAACTTAAACTTGGCATTCAGAGACAGAAGAACAAAAACTCAATCACATCATAGTGACAAATTTCTTATGTCTTTACTAAAACAAACAGACAAAAAATAGTTCCAAGTCATTCTTGGAGAACATAGTAGTCAGGTAACATTGTATGTAACCAAGATATTGCCCTACAGCTATTTGAAATCGTGTCTCTCTTCCACATAGTGAGTATTTATTACCTGATTGATATAAGTACTTGTTCTAAATTCCTGGTCCTTCACGTATATGAACGAGCTAGTTTCTGGTCTACACAAGAAAAATCTGTGAACTTGGACAATGATTTGAACCCAACTGTTCAAACATGGGCACATAATCTCTATCCTTGTCTTTTTGAACTTTGCATTCTAAGTGATTATTTAAAATATCTAGACTTTAATTTCCTTGTATGCAAATTGGGGGTAATTGCAATGATCAGTTAGCAGATATGGAGTTTAAAAAGTTCTAAAAACAGCCTAGTTATTCTGGCTATGATACTAAATTTGTTTTAATCTTTTGCTGATAGCTTTACATATTTCAGGGAAGTCTATCTAATTTTCTTTTTAATTCCATAATATAAAGAACTGGCAATAGGTTCTTTATGCTCGGTCTATTTATTTTAATAACTAGGATTAGAATACCAATGTTTTAAGAGGAAGGTTTTAAATCTTTAAGTGCAATGGAATATTTTCCTATTATAAAAATGTTCTTTGGGTTGGAACCGTCATGTTAAATATTCATACAACCCCAGTTTAAATATAGTTAAAGAATCATTTCCTTGGCAGTAAATAAAACATAACTTCCAAATAAAGCAATATGAATGCTTAAGGTAGGAATTAGTTATTATTCTTCACCCACATGTGCATTTAGAATTGGGTATTTCACAGTATTCTGACTCCCTCTGTGGCATTCAGACTAAAAATATTCCAATATTCTATGAATGAAAACCTTTTTACCTATGAGTATTGTATGGAACAGATAATAAATGCCTCTGCTTGCTGACTAACAGATACAGCATCAGAGGTCTTTAGACTAAGTCTGACAGCCTTTATTTTTCAGTATAAAAATCCACACGATTACAGCCCAGCACTCACACAATTTACTTCTGCTTAATGACAGCGGATTAACTACCTGGATCCAACTTGCAATAATTCATCTTTAATGGAGACAGTCCACAAGTCTGAAATGGGAGAGGGCATAAAAATCCCGATAACTTCTCAGAGGAAGGATTTATATACATCATTATTTCACCATAAAACGCTCTTTAAAAAAAAAAACACAAACAATCTGACGTTTGAAGGAACGGGGTTTTCTCTAGTTGTAGAAAAGAAGAAAAATGGATTTTGATGGTGGAAGTGGATGATTTGGAAATGGATCAGATGATTTGCTCACTTGTTCTACCAAGTGTCTGCCCAAGAAAACATAGATATACTTAAGAATCACATTCCAGCATGTCTCAACAAATAGAGTGGCTATGCACAGCTCTAGATGACGAGATTCATTTTGTTCCCGATCAATTGAATTAATTAGGGGGGAAAAAAGAAAACATTGTTACTTTTGGAAAACAATTAAATCGGTTTGACTCATTCAAAGACCCTTTGGGGCTACACAGTTGGGGGCAGAGTGTGGGCTTTATCTAAGGACGGTTTGCTCTAAAGAAATCTCTATTTTCCTGAGTCATTCATCTTGATTGGAGTAAAACTCTACTTGTTCCATCTGCAAACACAGGGTAAGCTATTTCTGTGCCTGCTAATAAATAAGTCAGTGCAGACATTGTATAATTATCATTTTTTTGGCACTACTGGGATTTGATCACAGAATCTTTTCACTGATATATACATCCCCAGCTCTTTTCCTTTACTTTTATTTTGAAACAGGCTCTTGCTAATCCCTAAGTTACCCAGGCTGGGCTGAAACTAGAAATTCTCCTGCCTCAGCCTCCCAAGTAGCTCAGATTATATGGGTGTGCCACCATACTCAGTTAATTGTTGGAATTTTTTGATTAAAAAAAACATCATTTTATGTGGGAGAACAATGGCATGAGGGAAACATATTTTACCAAATCTTTACACTTGGGAGCAATGAGAGTCTGGTAGAGATGATACTTCTAGAAGAATCTAGAAGCTACTTTTGTTGTGTCATATGTAAACAGAAAGCATTTGCATGAAAAATGTGATTTTCTTTATTTTATTTTTTTTTATTAGTTCAGGTTGTGGTACATGACATTCACATTCCTTGTGTGGAGTTGGTATATGTATATAAGACATTCTTTTTTTTAAAAAAGAATCTTTTATTCTGCAGTCTCCCAATCCTCTTCATTTCCTTCTGAGAAGGAAGTCAAGATAGAAAAAAAAATCTATCTCCATACTTCTTATTATCTATCTTCTACTTTTGTCTCTATGTAAGCTCTGCGTTCCAGAGACCATGTGCTCTGTAAGCTTGTGTGTCTGATTTGTTTCACTTCACATTAAAGTATCCAGGTGCATGAATTTTCTTGTGAATGACTCAAGGTCATCCTTCTGCTGGGCAGCATAGTACTCCATCCTGTGGAAATACCACCTTTTCTTTAGCCACTCATCTACAGATGGGCACACAGGTTATGCAGTCTTGGACATGCACTGTGCAAGTAAGTACAGAAACATTTGGGCTAAAACTCACATCTACTTTCCAAAGGCATCTGTCTCGGGGTGCTATTTCTCACGGACCTCTGCCAGGTTGCCTTTGGTAATTAAATGCTTTTCTTCAGTAGTCACTGACTGTGGTTTGTGCATATCTAACTTAAACCATTTTTATCAGCATGCCAGGATGACTATGTGATCGGAAGAAGGCTGCACCTGCCTTCTTCCGATCACATAGTCATCAATCGAGGAGCAAACCCCGCTTGCCGTGGTGCAGACCTGAATGCATCGTGCTCCTTGGCACACCTCATTCGTTATCTGGAAAGCACGGTGGCCACCTCTGAGGGTGCACAGGAAACAAACCAATCATCACCCAATGACTCTCTGGTTTTGGTTAGCCAGCAGTCAATCAGCAAACCCCACTGCAGAAGGGAGCCCTCTCCAGTCCTGTGATTGAGCCCCACAAAGAATCCATTCATCCACATTCTGCAGTTCAGTGTAGGCTTTCTAAATCGGGCCATCCACGGCTCCCGTGTGTTTCTTTGCAATTTGGTTCCTAGTCCCAGTCATGCTGAGTGGATAAGGAGATTCTGCACCGTTCTTGACACCTGGCTCGCATGCATCTTAAAGAGCGACAAAAGACAGGATGCTGCAGTGTGAAACATCATACAAAGACAGATGTAGACTGAAATATCCCATTCTTTACTTCATGCACATATATGTAGCAGAATCATTTCCCCCCACTGGTCAACCAGAATAAACACCTAGGCAGCGTGACACCACTGCAAGAAGATTGAGCCATGTATTCAAAGAGGACCTGAGACAATCAGGAAAGTGCTAGAAAATTGGTGTTTCCTGGTGATGTCTTAGCTGCCCGAATAATGGTCACACAATATGATTCTCATATGTTTGTGGTGATGCTAGTACAAACCATCCTACCAAAGTCTTGAGTCAGATAAAAATATAATGCACGCATGGCGTCATGCCAGATACCTGTCATATCAGCCCTGCAGGAAGCTGAGGTACAACACCAAGCCCAGCCTGGGGAATTCAGCAATTTAGAAACACTCCATGTCAAAATAAAAAGTAAAAGAATAAAAGAGAAATGGGGATGCAGTTAAGTGCAAAGGGCCTAGCTTTGATTCCAAGCTCCACCCCCCCAAAAAAAAGAAAGAAAAAAAGAAAAGAAAACAAAAAGAAAAGAGAAATAACATCCACAACTGCACATATGGCGTAATATTTGACAATAAATCATTATTTTTGTGCTCTATGCATTTTATATACTCTATGGCTAGTTAAAATAGTATTTCTTTGCAATATGAATGCCTTTTTATATGTGCCTCTGATATCAATAATAACCTTGTAGTAGCAAAAAAAGCCACAAATACACAGAGAACAGAATTCTGGGGAAAATAATGTAACCTATCCACCTTGCACCGCATGAACAAAAGACAGTGAGTGGGGTTAGGGATTTAGCTCAGCGGCGTAAGTGTCTGCCTGGCAGGCACCAAGCGGTGAGTTCGATCCTTAGTATCAAAAAAAAAAAAAAAAAAAAAAAAAAGACAAGACTGAAATCATAAGTCATTTGACACATGGAAATAATCAAAGGAAATGTCTTTCAAAATCATTCTCTTATTTGGGAGATCAAATTCTCTCTCTCTCTCTCCCTATATATATAAAATCATACTTATATATAATCATATATATACTTATGCTATTGTATGGTACATAGTAAATTCAACTTGTTAATCAGAAAGAAATAAAATGTAAAATAGCAAAAACACAACCACATATATGAAGCTGTATTTCCAGTATGGATCAGAGGAATTCATGACAGCAATCTAGTATTTTCCAGGATAACAACTTCTGCAATGTATGTAGTTCCTGATAATGTGAAGGCATACATTGCTGAGGTGAGAAAAAACAACTATTCTCCAAAACTTAACCCTACCTCATTCTTCAAAATTGACTCTTGGAAATTCATTCTTCAAAACCCACCTCAAAGATCCAGAGAGCTGAGAATTCTTTTGCACACTGCCAATGAGTTGAGGGTTCTTTCGCTTGATGTAGCTAGCAACCAGGCAAAGTGCAACTCTGCTTATATGACAGGAAATTAAAGCTGATTACTACTCTTGCCTTGGACCATGATGGTCAATTTACAGATAACAAGGAATCCTCGCAGTTTCTCCCCTGACATCCAGATGTATACATCTTCTCCGTTTCAGGCCAAATGGTCCCTGCCTTAACTTCTCAGTTTAGCCAGTACATTTTGAAAGAGGTCACAGATGTTGTGCAAAAGAATAGAAATGTTTGTTCACCCACAAAAACTTATTTGGAGCTATTGATGTTGGAGGTTCACATACTTTTCTTGCACTCGATTTTTCTAGACAGTTTGGATTCATGGGGAAACTACATTCTCTGCATTCTCCTGCTTCCTCTGGATACACAGGTATCCTCTCTCCATAACCCAGGCAGAGTGGAACATTCATTGCAGTTCACAAACATACAGTAACAGGTACCATCACCTAGAGTTTATGTCTTATGTTGGGGTTCGCTCTTGGAATTGTGTATTCAGTGGCTCAGACAAAGGCATCATGGCATGCGTCAACTGTGGGGGCAGTATAAAAACTAAATATTGTATATGCTTCCCTATTTTTTCTTTCCAGCACCTAACCCGTGGTGACCATGGATGCTTTGATTATCTCCACAGTTGCATCTTTTTCAGAATATTCAATATTTAGAGTTCTATAGCATGCATCCTTTCAGACTAGGTGCTTTTTGCTTAGTAGTACATATTTATGTTTCTTCCATCTCTTTCTACATCTTCATAACTTACTTCTTTTTACCACTGAATCATATTTTATTGTCTGGTTCTATGACTGTTGATGCAATGCTGGAAAAGCCATATGAGCTGCTTCTCAGCTTTAGAAATTATACAGAAAGCTACTGTAAGCACCTCCATGCAGGTTTTTATGTGAACATCACTTTTCAGCTTTTAGGAGTAAATACCAAAGATAGGATGTTGGGGTCATAGAAAAAGAGTAGATTTTGAAATAAGTTTCGCATCAACAATATGGATGGCTATCTTGAAGAAAATAAGACTTTATAGTAACCATTGTTCATTTCCAGTTATCTTGTTTTGAAGTCCTGTAATGCTTTCATTCTTTTGCTTCAATTGGCTGTAGGCTGTTTTCTATTATTTTATTTCATTATGTGTGAAGGTGTGGACAGCTATTTTGAAGAAAACAAGAGACGTTATGGTAGCCATTGTTGATTTCCTATTGTCTTGTTTTGAATTCCTGTAATGCTTTCTTTCTTTTGTTTTGATTGGTTTTAGATTTTATTTTGTTTTGTATTACTTTATGACGTGAGATGGTGTGGACAATTATTTCAAGGAAAACAAGAGACATCACGGTAGCCATTGTTGGTTTCCTGTTGTCCTGTTTTGAAGTCCTGTATTGCTTGTATTGTTCTGTTCTGTTCTGTTCTGTTCTGTTCTGTTCTGTTCTGATCTGCTCTGTTCTGTTCTGTTCTGTTCTGTTCTGTTCTGTTCTGTTCTGTTTTTCTTCAAAACAGAACAAAAAATATTGATTCTTCCCTTGATTATTTCATCATCTAATGTGTTAACATTCTTTGTTGGATATGCTAGCACATGCCTGTAATCTTAGCACTCTGGATGGCCGAGGCAGGAGGATGACAAGTTCTAGTCCAATTTGGGAAACTTAGCAACTTAGTGAGACAGTCACAAAAATAGACAAATAAATGAAAAGGTGAGGGATGCAGCTCACTGGACAGTGTGAGTTCAGTCTCTAAAACATTCCCTCAAAAAACAAATTCTTAACTATCACGGGCCTCACAAAGTAGGTTCCGGACTTAATGTATCCCATAGTGTTTGAACATCTTGTCAATACTATGATATCAATTCATTTGTTAAATATGCTCCTGCCTAATAATTTTAATGACTAATTTTAAGCCTCTTGCAAAGAGCAGTTGGGTCACATTCATCCTTGCATTTTGTGCTTTTGCATTCAGTGCCAAGGATAAATATTGGTAAAAAGTATAAGCTGTGAAATAAAAACAAAATATGTACCATTTAATCTTTGAAAGGAAAAAGTCACACATTCCATCCTCTTCAGAGCTGAAAAGGGGTTTTCGTACTAACGCAGGCCAAACGCCTGTACGGTGCCTTGCCAATTGCTTCAAAGGATGCTCAGTGCATGTGGCACCCTGCAACCTGCACGATGATAAAATTGCTGAGATGTATCTCCATCGTGCCTCAGAAACATTTCAGAACTCAGAAAGGATGGCTGAGTGGAACTTTGGGAACCGAGTCAAGACAAGTCGCAGCTGGATGCCCTACTTCAAACTGCACAATCTTGTTTATAAAATGCATATCAGTGTAGAAAGAGGCACTTCAAGTTGGGAAGCCTGACGCAAATTAATTAATTAATTCAGCCCGCAGCAAAAACATCTCTATCAAAGGGCTGCCAGGATGCCAGAGTCATCAATATTTAATACGTGAGCTTCCATTTTGTTTTATTTTTAGAGAATCACTTTCAAGAATTTATTGAGTGTCCATGTCACCCATGCCGAATGGCAGGTTATTGCCAGGATTTAAATACCAGGATGTTGGTATTTAAAGGACCTAGCTGAAGGAAAGATTTCTCTTTTTGTTTTGTCCCTTTTGTTGGGTTTTGGGAAAACCCTCAAGAAGAGTTTTCAGGGGCTTTGATGATCAAGTGGAGATTGGTCAAGCCATGCGTGTTTCAATTATCTCCTCCATTCTGTGTCTATCTTATTGATTGTTCATGAACTTGCACATGCAAAGTTGATTTTTGTTCTCTTTTCTGTTGGCTTATTTCTCATTTTCCATTTGTGATAAAGGATTTGAGACACTTCAGCACTCTGAGATACAATCTTGTTGTTCCATCTCATTCTGGTCCCAATTCAGGTATCTTTGGGCTTTGGTCTTGGTCAAGCAGCTAGGATTCCCTCAAAGCCTTCAGAAATCTTTCTGAACCATGCTAATTCTTGGTGACTATCTTTTTCAAAGATTTTCAAATGTGAAGTTTGTCCATTTATAGCTCAAAACCTGTATAATTAAGATACGCATTTGCATACTGGTTGGCCTTTAGAAGCAATGAAAATTACTGACAGAATCAAAAGTTCATTTTTATCTACTGTATAACAAAAGTCTAGATTTGTATGATTATCCAAAGCTGCAAGGATCCAAGGGTGGTGATGCACACTTGTAATTCCAGGTGTTTAAGAGGCTGGAATGAAAAGATCACAGGTTCAAGCCCAGCCTAAGCATCTTAGTAACTATACAACACTCTGTCTCAAAGTTAGATGTTAAAAAAGCATTGTGGATGCAGATCACTGCCGATGCCCTGGATTCGATTCCCAGCATCCCCTCTCTGAAAATCTGGAAGCAATATGAGACTCTTCACACATTCATATCATACAGGTGTGTGTGTGCAACCTTGAGTATTTCTCCTCACTATTGCAAGAATTATTTTTCAATAATAATATTAAGCTTGATATCAGTAGTTCTGTGCTGATTATATCTCTGCATGTAGAGGTAGAAGATAATTAAGTTTCCATATGCAGAGGCATCCCAGATCTTTAAATTTTTTTTACTTTAAAAACAAAACAAAAAAACAGAAATTATTCAGAGTTTCAAAAATAGTAGGAAATGAACACTAGATAATATATTGCATATTGTTATCTTAGTAGTTGTTCAGATTACAAGATTTAGGCATGAATAAAATGATCAATCAATGAAAGCACAAACTGTTCTTATTGGTGAAATTACAGAAATTAGTATAGTTACCTATCTTATGTATATATACACACACACACACACACACACACACACACACCACCACACCTGGATCCTTGGAGCTTTTGATAGTCATATAAACTCTTTCCTTCTTCCCTAAAAACTAAAAGGGTAATAAGATCCAAAAAATGTATAACAGATATTGTGAAACTGAAAGGGAAAGAATACTTGAAAGGCATCTCTAGATCTTTCAGTAAAAGTTCAACACAAAATCTTAGTTAAATGTTATAAATTTTATTATAGTAGCTACAACTTGGAATCTAGACATCCCACTTTCATGATTATTTGACCAAAACTCCCCAAGGCTGATTTAAGTAATAAGCTTTAGAGTCTCAAGAATGATGAAGTCTAAATACTCTTTGTTTATAACACTTGCATTGAGCTTATGACCTTTCTCACTCAATTTGTAGAAAGTTTATAGATGGTGGAAATCTGGTAATAACTTCATCATTTGATGAAAATACTCTCCTCAGTAACACTTCCAAGTAGGAGATTGAAATGCAGCACATAAGTGATAGGTGAGTGAATCTGATCATGGTTTCTTGACTGTATCCTGTTTCTGAAGTTGAGGACTATGACTGTCTATCTTTGATTTAACCATGGGGATTGCACAAATAGTATGTGTCTGTCTCTCTTTATTCCCTGTAAATAATAAGCCAAACTAGGATGACAGGAATGGTAAAATGGCAAAAGGTTACTTTATGAACAGCAGATGTTAAAATTAAGAAAATTTTAGGCAAGAAAAGTAACTAAAGAGATAGTTGGTAAAGTCCTCTTCTGGCTCAATATTACATTTTTGGCCAACTGATGTTAGATTTAATAAAGGAGACATCCACAAACATCAGTTGAGGAGCAACTTCTGCCCACCATTTGATCCGTGTCAATAAAGTTTTATTGGAACAGGGCTGTGTCTGGCTGTTTATGGCCATGCTGGCAATGCAATATTAGAGTTGACAACTTGTAAAAGAAATCAAACAGACTGCCAAGTGGAACAGATTTACACTCTGCTGCTTTCCAGGGAAAGTCTGCTGACACTGTTGATAATATTGGTCACAGAAAAACAGAGTCTTGAGGCTCTATGGGTGTTGTTTTAAGTAGTTCCAAATAGCCTGCGAGATAGGTGTTTGCATTGGTGGAGCACATCAGCTATGCAGAATAGTTAAGTGAGTCACATGTCCCCTGTCAACATCAAAAGGCAGTTGGATCCTGATCAGGTGATTGGCACTCAAATTCTGCAAATTTAATCTCCTGTACATCTGAGAACAGGATAATCAGAGGTCTTGTCATGTGTTAAAGGGATTGAAGAATCTGGAATTCATGAGATGCTCTCAGACCAGACAGATGGTCCTAGGTTTACAGCAGTTTGCTTATAATTGTGTGATTTTTTTTTCAGAAACAATGTAGATTCAATAGAAACCATACTTGCAACTTTGAATGCTCCACTGCCAACCCAGAATAGCCATAAATGGTACACTTCTCTTTCATAATGTCAGGCAACAACCCCTATTCAGCCAGCCATGTAGACATGGTACTTAATGTATTGTGTTGCTCAGCTGTGATATTCTTTATGGAGGGTTGCCCAATGCACTATGCAATTCCTGGTACTTTCAACCTAGGATGGGTGATATGGGGTGTAATCTCATTATACACAAGATGCATTTGTAGTTGTTTAAAATAGTGGAACCACAGCAAAATACCACAACATTGAACTTCTATTTTGTTGCAATGATGGGTTACCATATATTAGTGAACACACACGAAGTAGGTGTATCTGCAGAGTCAGGTGCAAACCTCTCTGTCTCTCTGCTGGTTGTTTGACCTGTTCCTAAACATTTGGATAACACCCTGGTTTTATCAATACTAAGAGTGCATCCATCAAAAGCCCAGTTGAATCACAGAAATCAACCACACTGTAATATTGACAGCTCATGGTTACAGGATACTGGCCTGTATGGATCATTAAATGGAATCATTTATTTCCATTTAAGTAACTCAAATATCTAGATATTCATGGCAAATCCATAAAACATCAATGTAAATTGTCACTACTACCTACACAAGATCATCATTTGTCTAAAGATCTGAATGGCTTTCAAAACTGTTCTAAAATATCTATCGAGTATGTGAATCTAAATAAAAAAATCCTTAAGGATTTAGTGGCATTGACAGAGAAATGAAAATAAAGGTCTTTTGAGATGAACTGTATCTGTTTATTGATTAGAAAACACTCGAAAGCCATATGCTGTATTAATGTACCCTGAATTACAGTTTTGTTCAGCTTTGTCTTTGTATAAACTAGTATCATGTCTGTGTGAAGAGGTAATTTTCACAGTTCACCAGCTTTTACTTGGACGTTGGTTTAAAAGAATGACCAGGTCTGAGAACAGTCAACTGTATGCTAAGTGTTTGAGTGTCTAATGATTGTAGTTTATCATTAAAGAGGAAAGATAACATTACCTTTCTGGAAATGTATCAGAGCATTGAACCAAATGCACGAAGCAGACAGATATATCTTCTGGCAATTACATTTCTTTGTTGGTTGACATCCTTAATAAAAATGGCAGTCTTTTCATTAGCTTTGTATTTGGTCCATAATCATTCCTTTGTACAAATGAATCACCATAAATATCACTGTAATAAGAAGCCAACATCCAGACTGCAATATCCTTTTATCAGGTTACATGGTCTTCAAGGAATCATATCATTAAAAAATATCAGACTATTGCTGTCTAGACCAATCCTACACAATACAGATTACCACAACCATGGGCTATTCTTCTTTTTTACATAACTAAAAAGTCAGAGCCAGGTCCCATAGGTGGATATTGAGATTCTAAAGGGAGACTGACCCATTAGGAGAAACTGAATTTTATTTTTTTTAAGTTAATTGTTAAATAACAACGTGAAACTAGCGACTATTTTATAGGGAATCACAGGACCTCTTCACAGCATTGACTTAAGGAATAAATTGAAATACAGATTTTTTAAATTAGAAGTAATTAAAGATGAGTGATTTTCATGTCTACCTAGCTGAGATCAAAGACAGTTGTATCACAAGCCCTAATGAAATGCCCATGTAATGCCTGTCAGTAGGGCCCCACTGAAGTTCCAGAATATCTCAAGCAGCATAGAATATCTAGCATGAAAACTTTGATCAGTGCTTCACAATGAAAAAGGATTCTCGGGTTCTATCTCTCATAATACACTTAAATATTTTCTGACTTTCAAAAGTTTAATTCTATGGTAACCCAAACAATGCCTTTTCTGTACAATACCCACATCTTGAACCTCACTCTCTTTGAGTGGTATATTGTATGTCTCTTACAGGCTAAATTGGGCCACACCTCAAATTCCTATGCTGAAGTTTTGAATTCCAGGATGATAGACTGTGACTATATGTGGATATAGGGTCTTTTTTTAATCTTTTTTTTTTTTTTTTGGTAGGGGGAGGTACCGGGGATTGAACTCATGACCTTGTGCTTGCCAGGCAGGTGCTTATGTCTCTGAGCTAAATCCCTGGCCCTGAGACACGGCTTTTAAAAAGACGATTATGTTAAAACAGGAATACAAGTATGAGCCCTAATGTGTTAGGAATAATGTCCATTTAGGAAAAAGAGATGACGATGCAGACACACACCTAGAGGCAGACTTCTGAGGACAGAGAGAAATCAGTGTTGGAAATCCCAAAAGAGGAGCTTCAGAAATTCACCAGCAGAAGGTTAGGCAGCAAAGATCTCAGGCACGAGAAGGATTAGATTATCTTTGGCTGTCTGTGGGGATGAAGGAAGAATGGGGCTAGCAACTGTGCAATCAAAGTTCTCACAGAGTCCAAGAACAGCAATCAATTGACAGCCAGAGAGGACACAGAGGATTCCTACTCTTCACCATTAAGGTGTACATGCTTCCAGTAGCCTGAGCTCACCAACATATTTGCCCACCAGGACCTCCAGGTAACACCTTAAACAAGCCCCTACTTGATTTTTGACATACACAACTTGACTAAAATGAAGTAGCCAAGACCTGACGACTTACCAAAAATAGAATTTTGTTTGTTTGATGGCTCTGGAAGCTGGGATTCCAAAAGCATGGTGCTGACACACAGTGAGATGGTACTATGCCCAAACATGACAGAGGCCATCTGTGGAGGCTAAGCTTCATTGCCAACCTTATTGACGAGGAGATTCTGGAGAGGTGATTGGATCACAGAACTTCTATACTCAGCAGTGGATTCATCCATTGCTGATGTTGTGGGTGGTTGTTCTGTTAGGAAGTGGGGACGAGTTGGAGTAGGTAGATCACATGAGAAATGCCAGTGGAAGACCTAATTCTTGTGGGTGCTCTCTTCTGATATTCTGCTCTGGGCTGTGATGAAGTTACTAAGCTCTATTTTCCCACCATGCCTTTTCATTTTGATATTTAGTCTTGGTGCTAGTCAACCATGGACTGAACCTTTGGAAGCCATGAGCCACATTCAACCTCTCCTTTTTACATTATGTGGGTTGAGTACATTTTCTCAGGAACAGGAGAGCTGACCAATAGAGCATCCCGTATCAAGACAAAGCAAAGGCTAGCTCAGGTCTGTCTTTCTTTTCCAGTAAAGCCACTAATGCTATGACAGAGACTTCTAGCTTCTGACCTCACAGAATGCTAATCTTCCCCTAGCCACCCCAATTATGCACCTCCATTATGACTTTGAGTATTAAGTTTCCAATACATGAACTTTATGGGGAATACATTCAAACCCTAACAGAGTGGAGTACTCAGTTGAGCCTCCTGAAGTTTTTATCTATAATATTCAGGGATCAATAAAAAGAAATTGCTCTAATTCACTAAGTATATGGCTATCTATGGCATTGACAGTAGAAAACCCAGCCCGGCAATGTGGAAGGATCTTTCTGTTAACTATGGATCACTTAGATGATGGTGAGCCCAGAATTTTGCATTGCTTAGAGATGCTTTAGTTTATATAAACACCCTCAACATGCTCTATGCAATAACAAACTCATCTGTGGATGCATTTCAAAGACCACATCCCTGTTAAGTAACTCGTGACTGTCACTACACACCTGGTTAATCATTCTTACTTAATAATAGCATGAGAGTGTAAGGCGCAAACACACTTATAGGCAAACATGGAGGGAAATTAGAACCTCTTTCTTGTATGCTGAAACCTTTGAGGTACTTAAAGCACATATCAACCTAATGAAAAGCCAGCGTGACTAGCAGATGCAAAGCCCCGTAAAAGGATTTTCTGCAGTCCTAAGTTTCTCTTTGGGGTAAAATGCTACTTTCATCCATAGCCCAACACAAAGCAATCAAAATTAACTAGAGGGAGAGTTTCCAAAACCTCATGTACCCACATAGCCTTGGTGCCATTGAGGGCTATAAATCTCTGCAGTCCTCAAAGGGCAAAGAGTCCAGCCTTTGTTGGCGATCTTTTGTTTTTGGTACTGCCCAAGTAAGTCATAGTATTAGTTACAGCAAATTAACCGCAACTTTGCAGACCAGGGGTTGATCTTTATTTCCCCCTTGGGGTTGAATTGTGGCTTTCTCTGGCATTTCTCATCTGCCTGTTTAGGCTTAGCAAATTGACATAGTATAAATATTTAAATTTAATTGTAGCCTTGTGCTTTTGTTATCCACAATATCATTTACCCTCGAGGAAATTCATTATGCTTTTGGTTCAAAGGGAAACAGGTAATACTGCAATAATTATGGGTGCTTTTCACTACCAACCTTCAACAACATGATTTATCACCAACCTGCTATTTGGTTTACCATAATAATACTTTATTCTGCAAATATTGATTTGGTCCGCACTCTGTCTCAGGAGCCAGGGAAAGGTTGAGTGTGAACAGAGAGGAGGAAACTACAATCTGGTAGATAACAAAGCCATGCAAAAAGTACAAAGACTTGTACATACAATACAAGATTGCAAACCTGAAAGGTAACCACAGGAGAATAAGCAGACGAGAGTGCAGGGTGAAGACCAGATAATTATGCTTGCAAAAGGGAACTCGCTCTTGAAGAATGAGTTGGAGAGGAGAAAGCACAGCTCTGGTGGGGAAAAATAGCAAAAGGAACTACCTATTAGCACATACGTTTGATTTAGCTGTGATAGTCAGCCTTTTGTCACTGTGACAAATTACCTGAGATAATGAACTTATAAGGAAAATAAGGTTTGTTTAGACTCATGATTCCTGAAGGTTCTGTCTGTGGTCAATGATCCCATTGCTGTTAGCCTAGCAGTGTGTCAGAACTTGATGATGGATATTCATACTCTATCTCTCATGACAGCCAACAAGCATTGCAGGAAAGCAAGAAAGAGACAAGGGGGAAAAAAGTCTAATGGCCAGATGTAGTCACTGTGATCACAGCTCCCCATTCTACTTCATCCCAAAATGGTATCTTCTCTCCTAAATTTCCATCACCTCCCAGTAATGCCATGAAATTATATGTTAAAGTACCAGGGAGGCTCAACCTCTCATGATCCAAGCACCTGCTCTTCAGCTGTGAGCCATTCTGTGAGTTACAAGGGATGTTTCCAACACAAATGCTGACGCTACGGAAGAGCAGGTAATGCAGAATGCAGATAGAAGCCCAGCACCAATTGCTACTCTTTTCTATGCTTGTTCTTTGTTTGTATATTTTCTTTCTCTCTCTCTCTCTTTCTTTCCCTTTCTTTCTTTCTCTCTCTCTCTCTCTCTCTCTCTCTCTCTTTCTTTCTTTCTTTCTTTCATATTGGGGATTTCATTCTCAACCTTGTGCTTGCCACAGACGTACTGTACCTCTGAGCTATATCCCTGCTCTGTGTGTGTATTTTCTCCCCAGGATAAAGATCAACAGGCCTAACCTTTGGTATTGCTGTATTCTAGCTTGCTTCTGGCTCTAGTTACTGTTCATTTTCAATGCAACATGCACTTTAAAGAATTCCTTGAAAATGGTTGACTTATTCATGGCTGGGTGGCATACTTCAAAAGATGTCTGTTTAAGAATCTTTTCTCTGAGTGTTTCATTCGAATATTAATGTAGCTACTGCTTTGAAGGGTCCTTGTCAAGGGATGACTTCCTCTCCCTCTCCCTCTCTCTCTTCCCCCTTCCCCTTTCCCTCCCCTCCCCTCCCACTCCCTCTCCCCCTCACTCCTCCTCCTCCTCTTCTTCTTCTTCCTCTTCTTCTTCTTCTCCTTCTTCTTCTCTTCTTTCTTCTTCTTCTTCCTCCCCCTCTTCCTCTCTTTCTCCTTCTCCTTTTCCTTCTCCTCCTTCTCCTCCTCTTCCTTTCTCTCGTTTTCATCCTCTTCCTCCTCCTCCTTCTTCTTATTATTTGGTACCAGGAATTGAACTCAAAACCTTGTGCTTGCCAGGCAGGTGCTGTGTTACTGAGCTATATCACCAGCTCTCCAATGGAGTTGTGATTAGATCCGGTTCCCTTACAATCAGAGAGAACATCCTGGATTATGCAGGTGGGATCGATGCAAGATTACAAATCCTTGACTCAGAAGCAGATCTACCAGAGATATCTGGAGGTGGAAAAGGGAGCAAGGAGGAGGCAGATAGACTCCAAGAAGGAACAATATGAGACTCCGGAACTGGATTCAAATGAGGTCATGGACCAAAGAATAAGAATGACCCACGGTCAGCGCCAGCCCTGGAGGGTTATCATCTAAGTGAGATCACTTTAGGTAATGCATCAACTCCCCACAAAGCATGAAATCAGTGGAGAATGCAAACATGTACTAAAAAAATAAGAACTGAAAAAATAATAATAATGACCCTCATGGACAAAAAAGGTAGTAAAGAAACAGAGAGCTCCTTTCCACAAACACATTCTCCCACCTCCCTAAAATTATGGAAGTAGCTCTTTGCACAAGCATCTGGCCTTACCTGCATTTTTATTTTCTTCTTGGGAGACCCAAAGGGGGAAATTGATTGAGCCAAAATATATTGTAAAGTTCAGTCCCCCAGAAGCAGTTGGCTCATAAATTTTGCTGCTTTACAAAATTGCTGTAAAGCAGCACAAAACTTGCATGGATTTGTCACATTGGAGCAGATGAATATCCCACATGCCAGAGATCTCTACTATCACTGAATGACAGTCCTTCCAAATATTTGCTCAACACTGAGGGAAAAAGCCACATAGATTGGGTATTCCATATCTCCAAGCCCAGCCTTGTCTTTGGAGATGAACACTAGCAGGAATGTTACATCTCCCGGAATGTGACCGTATCAGTCTGTGCTCCCGAGGGAAATAGGTTTAAGGTAAGATATATAAACATAAAAGGATTTGCACAGTAGGCTTACAATGGGCACCCACAGGGTCAGGTATGGCAAGGTGTCAAAGGGCTGTATATGCTCTGCAGATCCAAAAGATTCAGTTGAAGACCTGGAGCTCACTGTAGTGTCCCATGCATGTTGGTACCAGGAGGCTGAAGGGCCTGCACTGGAAGCAGGAGGTGATGCCCAAGCTGAAGAAAAAGGCTGGAGGTCCTCTGGAGACATGGAAGTGAGCCTTCCTTCTTTGTCTCCCTCTCATTCCATTCAGGTGACAAATCCATCTTTGGTGCCATTCATACCCAGAGTGGAACTTCTGTCCTCTGTTAACTACTTCAGCCACAGCCAGAGCTACGCTAAGCCAATCTAGTTAGGTGTTTCTTACACAAGGTGGCACAAGCAGTTCATTATCACAGTGATATCACAGATTTGCCCAGATGTGCCTTCATCCTCCATCAGGAGTACCCTAGAAGGAGGTCGATGCTTCCTGGTCCAAAGTTGAGTGTCATCTCAATGCCACAGTCTTGGGTGTAGACTGTGCATGCACTTGTGTTCCCAGAAAGACCATGCAAATAATATATGCAAATCGTCAAGTGTAGGGAGCAGCATGATAGCTTCATGGCTGCCGCTCCATCTCTCCCTCCTGTGGGCGTCCAGTGCGTCGGCCTACATTTCCCATGATCCTCTCGCCCCACCCAGGAAATGACAGTGACCCATCCGTAACTTCCCGCCCCCGCTTCTTTATAACCCAGGAACATTGTTCAATAAATGAGGTTTGATTGGGAAACTTCAACTTGCCTCCGTCTCTCTCTCTTCACCCTGCCCCCGCCCCGTTTTCCTTCCTCTAGGGGAAAACCCACGCATTGGTCCGCAATCAGTCAAGCTTGCAGTCCTGGGGTTTCCCGGATGATGAAGTGTAAACACGACTCGGCAGAGGACCAGTTTGAATGGTACCTCACACCAATGAGCATAAGCTTTCAGTTGAGCAAGCTGAGTAAATCTTGGAAAGGGATTTCCACTGTCATAATTGGTGTGTTATAACAACTCTACTCAAGGAATGCAAACATTATCTACTGCACATGTGCAGCAAAAAGGGACAGGGGTGAAGGACATCCAAAGACAGGTGGAGTGGAAATGGAGGGAAGGGAAAAAGGATTGAGAAAAGAATCTGGGTGATGCAACTCACCCCACACCATGAATGTAGACATTATGTACTACACATGAGTACTAATAAACTGAACTAAAGAGATCAGTGTAAATACGTGTAAAATTTTGAAATGGGTACATTTCATATTAAGTGTGTCTACAGCAATCTTTTATGAAGGAGACCAAAAAATAATCAACTGTAAACAACCCATGAAATTTATCTAGTGGCTATGGTACCTAGGGCAAGTTGGAGCAAATAGGGATGCCGGATGAAGACAAGGACTCTGAGAGAAAGAGAGAGAGAGAGAGAGAGAGAGAGAGAGAGAGAGAGAGAGAGAACCAGAGGGGAGAGACAAAGAACAGAGAGAGACAGAGACAAAACCAGAGAGACAGAGACAACCAGAGGAGGGGAGAGAGAGAGAGAGAGAAAGAGGGGGGGTTGGTTATTATCACCATAGAGAAGTGCAAACAATATCAACAATATAAGGGAAAAAAGTCCTAAGATGTATCTAAAGCCAGGGACCAGTTACCGGCTTAATGGAACTGGAAGACAGGAAATAGAATTATAGTAAGATGGAAGCAGCCCCTGCAAGCCAAAGAAAAAGAAATCGAGGAATGCCTTTCAAATAACAAGTGTTCCATCAAAGGCGTAGTTTATGATTCTTACTCGGTGCGGTGGGTATGATGTGAGATAAATTTCTATCAGGAGTAGTTGAAAGCAAGAAGACCATTTAGAAATTTCTTATGTTATCTTTGAAAGGAACCAATCATGTCTGGAGAAGTGACATATATGGGAAAATTTGCAATAAGAGGAGATATAGCCAAGCATGACAGCTTCGTGCCTGTAATTTCCACCTTTTGAGGAGGCTGAGGCAGGAGGATTGAGAGGTCAGCATAGGAAACTTAGTGGCTTAGTAAGAGAAGGAAGGAACCAAGGAAGGCAAGAAGGAAGGGAGGGAAGAAAAAATGGAGGCAGTAAGGAAAGCAGGGAGATCTAACTCATTGCAAAGGCCCTGTATTTGATCTCCAGTGATCCAACTATTTTGTAATAACTAGAAAGAGAAGATGACAATTCATTAAAAGTCACTCTGCATATTTAGATGTAAAGCTACACAAGTTGCAATCACTGTTTGCCACAGAGTTAGTAATGGAACCTTGGTTGCCTGGCCTCAGCTGTTTGTTTACACCAGGAAGACTGACTTAATTTTGAGAGAAAAGACAGGCTGGACACTAGAAGGAAAATGCAGGAGGCTTTCTAAATTACTACCTTTCCTTCACAATGAATGAAGGTAACAAACATTTGCATGCATTTTTGGTTTTGAATATATTAGAGGTAGACTATCTGCCAAGTCATCTGCAGGGAGAAGGTAGAATTCTGAGATTAAGAAAAATTCTGACCTCACAGGAAACGTTCCTCTGTGTGTGAGAGAGAAAAACAGCTTAAGATGAGGGGATGGAGACAGAGGAGACAGAGACAGAGACAGAGAGATGCAGAGATTGAGAGAGGGCAGATACAATTTGCAGGAGATAGACAGAAAGAGATTCAGAAATAGAGAGAGACAGGAGTGGTTAATTCAGTGTCGCACATTTAAGCATGTAAGACATTTTCATTGTCCATTTCCATCCAAGGTGAGCAAATTCAATTTTCCACAACAAATCTCTACAGCTAAGCTCATGCAAAACACAAGTACCTACAGGGGAAATGTCGTGTTCTACAAGATTTTCTGTCTTCATCTGCTTCGTGGTAAAAACGCTATGTTCCTCAGAGATGAAATAAAAAGTCTCCAGGTAAAATCTGAATACCTCGGGGATATTTATTTCTCTTTTCTTTGAAGATGGCAGAAATGAAATGGATATTGCAAAATTGAGATTGTACAATGTAAAAAAAAAACCTTTGCACCAGCTGCTCTCACTTTTGGTGAGGGTTCTTTCTTTTCTTATTGTGTCTTTTGGTCTTAGAAAGAACGAATTCTTCAACCTTCTCTACCTGCCTTATTCGGAACAACTAAAACCAGCAAAGGATGCTTTATGATCAAGACAATTAATCCATTATTCTTTCCTGCTGGTAAATATTCATTACACAACATTCTGGTTAGACTAAAAGAATGTTTAAGACAATATAGCTTAAAATTTTAGCTCACATTGTTTTGTGTTGATATCTTTGCATTTTAGTTCTAAATATATTAGCTTCCAGCTCCAGATTTGACCTTTAGGTGAATTCAAAATGCTGTTTATTCAGTAAGGAATTCTGTTATTTTTTAAAGAAATCCAATTTGAATTCAGATTCACAGTATCATGAATTTATTTTGATGTACAGAATTTAAAATATTCTTGTCCCTCTATTCATGCTATCTGAATCAAATGTTGCTCTCTGCCTCTCTTTCAATTTGTTGTAAAAGTAGCATGCATTAGTCACCCATAGGTGTGTAACAAGTTGCTTCAATTCTCATAACCTTAAAAAATAGCATTACTTACATCTCAGCATGGGTGCTGTAAGAATACAGGCATAATCCGACTGAGTTCTGTTGTCCAGGACTTCTTAGAAGGTATCATCCAACCCTGTAGTATGACACACCCAGCGTGGGAAGAATCTACCTACAAGCTTACTCATGTGCTCAATAGAAGGATGTGTTCTCTTGTAGGCTGTGTGATGGAACATCCTAGCTATTGACTGGTGGTCACTCTCAGTTCCTGGCCAAGGCATCTGGTTTTACTAGAATGATCTACTGAGAGGGTAAGAGATTGTATGGGAAGAAAAAGGGAGGCAGAGATTTATATAAGCTACTCTTGGCCTAAGTATCCGTCCCAGAGTTCTATTCATTAAAAGTGAGTCTAGCTCACATTTAGGATGCGAAATACGAAGACCAAGAGATGGGAATCTGGGACATGACTTTTTCTCTTGTGAATACTACACAAGAGATTTACTCCCGAGCTATACCCCAAGCCCTCATTGGGTGCCATTTTGAATTTTCCATACCTCACTCCATCACTCCACTTGTGCAATTACAGATGGTCCTGGAATTACGGTGGGGTTACTGATCTTTCAGTCAGAAGAAACTGAAAATTTTGTTAAGCCAAAAATGCATTTAATACACTGAACTTGCTCAATGTGATAACCATGAAATAGAAATGCCCTTTCTTTAACCCCAACAAAAATCCCAACAGAAAAGAACCAACAAAAAAAAACCCCAGAAATTTCAAGAAGAGGATGTTATGCGTGTATGACTGTTTACAACAATCACCAAGAACTGTGCATGAAACACCACCTTGCACAAAGGCTACCACAAACCTTAATAATGAACAACCTCTGTGATGACACCAGCTCACCAATTGCCTACCTAATCTTGATCTGATGTCACTCTTGTTATTCACCCTGTAGCCAAGGATAATTATGTCAAATTTTCTTATTTTTGTTTTGTTTTCTTTCAAAAACCTTGTTTCCTTTTGCTTCCTAGAATGCAACCCACCCAAATTCTCATCGCAATGCAGCTTCCCAAGCAAATGTATTATCTTTAGAGAATTTTCCTGTTTGTCATTGAAAATAACAAACAAGATAGTACAGAGTATCGGTTCATCTTATAATTTTCTAGCTATTGCATTCCAGTCAAAGAGAGAGACAGAATCTTCCTGCCTATCACAAGCCCAAGAAAAAGACCAAGCTTAAAAATATGACATACAGTTTCTCCAGAATGCGTATCATTTGCACCATCATAAATCTTAGAAAAATGCAAGTGGAACCATCTCTGTGAAAGACCATCTGTAATTCATGTCTCCACCAAGAATGTCCTCATTTGACTTGGGAAAAACAGAGCAAGGGAGATTTATGCTGAAGACACACAATGACTTCTAAAAAGCTGTGTCTTTGGGATATCCAGACCCCCAGGAATACTTTGATTCACATGTCTCAGTGGTTTCTTTCACTTTTCTCAGCTTCTTCTCTTTCCTTAGATCCAAGATTTGAGTGCATAAGACCTTGTTTTACATCATAGTGAAAATCTAAAAAAGTGTATGTTCTCTTACATAGTTAATGAACTTTTCACAGTTCCTATCAAAACCTTATATATTAAATTTACTTGGCATGTTGGACTACCAACAATATATTCTCTTTATTGGTCTTGACCTTCAAAGATAGTTTGTTTTGTTTTTATTACAAACCCTCATGTCAAGGGATGACTTTCATCAGATCACAGCAAGGGAACTGCTATATCAAATGTACTTTTGACATTTGAGGATGTATTATTTCTTTTCCTTATATCTATTTCTATCTAATTTCTTTTAAATAAATGACTTTATTTACTATCAAAGCCACAGCACGCGTAGGTATGTGTGTATGCATGTTTTCAGATAAATGCGTGCATTTATACACATGTATGTACTTTTTTTGAAGACCAATAAACTGAACTTGAGTATTCACAATTAAGCAATCAGAAACTCAATTAAAAAGAGATTCTATCAACTTATTCCCATGAATATTTATTTTAGGAAGGTCTTTTAAGGTGTCCTAAGATAAAATGATTCAATTTTGTGAAGAACAAAAAAGAAATAGAAGGAATCTTTCGTGATGGCAACTTCTACATCTCGCTTTCTTGAAAAAAATCACTGTGCTTCTGACTCTCTGGCTTAAGAAACAACTGTTAAGTTTCAGCTAAAAACCACGTGCGATGATAAAACCCTGTCATTTTCCAGGATGGACATAGGCCACTGGCTTCACTTTTACAGTCTAAGAAGAGATGAGAGATACACACTCCATCAGAGTCTTGCATTTTTCCTGCCAGGTAACAGTGCTGGTGTTTCCCATGTGTAGGTAACCAAGGCAGTTCACAGCTCCATTAGAGACAGTCCTCAGAGCAGGGCTTCCCGTGTCCCCACAGCAGAGAAGGCCTGTGTGATGGCACACCACCAACACTTTTACCAGCATGGCAGGCGCACAATGTGTAGCTGTTAGAACACAAAGTCTTTGGCGGAATAAAACCTGGGGACCGAGGAATTTCACCATTGTCTCACATCATGCCCTGATTACTGCCTCTCAGTCTCTGCCTCCAGGAGTTTTTAAATAAAACATAGTTTGGCAACAAGTTTTGTTACTTTTATGCATAAAACTCACAATGAATATGACTCACCCATGGAAAGGGTACAATTACAAAGTTTCGAGCATATACACAGAATATTTTTACTGCTTCCGGAAAGATATTCTAATTTCCCCTTTAGACAACATGTGTTCCATTTTCCTACCTACTCCCAACCGCAGGGAACTAGTTATCTACTTCTGCGTCTACGGAAATCACAAGATTATAGACATTTCGTATGAATAAAATCAGCCAATATGTATCCTGCTACTGTGAGCTTTTTCCTCAAGGAGCCCATGACTCTGGAGCATGTGTTACTACATCGTTTCTTGTCATGACCTAGAAAATGACCTGCGTGTACCACATTTTGGTTAGGCATTGATCTGCTGCTGGGGGGTATCGGAGGTGCTGCCTCCTGTAAGAGGGTGGTTTTATTCAGGAGAAATTTCTCCTTCCTGATGTGAATCCACCATGCATACTTTCACTTGCGTGATATCTCAGAAGTCTCCAAGAAAATTCACAGAGACCAAGAGTGACGGGACTACACACACAGAGAGAGTCCTGGGTCAGATTCTTACGCATCTGCTCTACGCAGGTCACATGCCTTCAGGGTATGAAAACATCACACAGGGGAACAAGTGAGTTTTGGGGACAAAACTGTGAGAAACAGAACAAGACCCCAAGGTGGGAAATTGAAGAAAGGTGTCAGCCTTTCAATAAAGTGAAACATGACAGGAAGAAAATGGTAAGACAGTGTTCTATTACCGTCTTGTAGATCTCAGTGGGTTTAGTAGAGAAGGGAGGGATACATTTGAAGAGAACAAGGTGAGTTAGAACCCAGAGGACATGTGGCAAAGGTTTTCAGTTCTTTCCCTGGTCTTGGAAAAGTCAAAGTGAGTTCATAAATTCCTCTGGACTCCACAGTAGAGGTATGAATGTTGACGACAGGGAAGAAACACCGTTAGCAAAGCAACTCATCAATGAATATGAAAATTACATTATCACCCTAAGTGCAATTGTTGTGTGCACTTCTTAGTTGCTTTTCTAGCCAGGTCCTCATATCAATTTTTGTGGTAGTTCTCTGCTGAAGAATATCACCCTTTGCTCAAATCCACTCAGGGAAAATTGCATTTTTTATATGACATATAATGAATCTGTATTTGCTTTTATTTTTTGTCAAGCCATGGCATGAATAGTCTACTTTTTAGCACCTTCTAGGAAATCACTTGACAGTTGAAGGTCTGCATACAAAAACACATGTGTACATTCAGATACAATTCAACAGATGTACGCATTGCAGTATATAATAAAACAATTTTACAATAATAGATCCAACCTGTGAATTTCAGTGCTACTTGCCAATGTTGGTGTAGCCGCATTATGTTTGAAATTCTTTTGGTAGAAATTGATTTAAAATGGGGAAGTGTGTCGTCTGGAAAAAAACAGCTAGTCTTTTTTTCCTTAATGACTCTAGATTTGAACAAAACCTGGCTTGCTAATAGAAAGCCTACTGGGTGATCACACTTATGACTCCCATTTTCATGTTGAATTTTACCACTTTAATGGTCACGCAGACACTGTGGTAATCAACAGAAAGAAACTGACCCCGAGAGATTTGGTTATTTACTCAGTGTCCAAAGATAGTGCATTTTAACCAGAATGCACAGGCTTTGCTCAATTTTACAACTCCTTTTCCCTATTTTCTCCTGAGTGCTTCATGCCCTTTGGATTACCCGCTATTTTCACAGCAGTTCATTCTTAATATGTTCACCCACTTCCTAGACTAAAAGCCACTAAAAGACAGTACAAAGTCATCCTTCAAAACAGAAAAATAGGGCTGGGGATTTAGCTTAGCGGTTCCAGCGCTTGCCTGGTGAGGTTGTGAGTTCAATTCCTGGTACACAAAAAAAAAAAAAAAAGGAAAGAAAAAAAAGAAAAGAAAAACAATGAGTTAGTATCTCTGAAACCAATTGTAATGATATTAGAATACAGAGAGATTCTCCAGTGTAACTAAGACATAGACTGTAGCTGGCCGGGTGGTGGCTGTTATAGGAAGTCATTATTATTATTTTTATTATTTTTTTCTGTATCTTTCCCTCCTTGTGGCTCACATCTGTATTTGATACATTGAATGCCTATACACACTTCACTGAGACACACTCATTACCGATCAATTATTAGAATTATTATTTTTATACTGGGAATCGAACTGATGACCACGCACTTGCCAGGCAAGTACTCACCCCACTGAGCTAAATCCCCAGCCCTATCGATCAATTGTTATTTTCTCTCATTTGCCTTCTGTTTTTGTTTAAATCTAGCATTCATACATAAACACACGGCAAGTCACAGACGGCATAAAACTGCTGCCGTGTGAGAAGGTAACACTTTGTGTCATTGTTGTGTGTGCAGAAGAGCGTGTTTACACAAAGAAGATGGTTGTGACAGTGCTGGCCTATATAATCTTCCAGTTTTCATTGACCTCCACTGTGTAGGGGACCCATCATTTTTCAAAATATCATAGTGTGGTATATAGCCATCATCTGTCTATCTATCTATTTGCAAATACATATCTGCTCGTTAAACAAACGTATCTATCTATCTATCTATCTACACCTATGCATATGCATATATATGTATCACACACGTGATGGAAGCTTGCAAATGTCAAGGGAACCAAAAGATGGAAGGAGAGTGAGAAGACAGGGGAAAGAAATATAAAAAAAAGATTAATACGTGTTCCAAGTCCCTATGGTAAATGTAATCATTACTAACTGCAACCAAGTACTAATACTGATGAAAATTTAAAAATAGACATACATATTCCTAATCTTCCAAATCATTTAAAAGTAATGATGATTTAGTTTTAAAATTTTAGTGTTCATCTTGATGGAATGATATTACCTAGCATGATGGCGCACCTTAAATTTTTTTACTTATAGCAAAGTCTCATATGCCAGGTGCATTTAAATCCAGGCTTCAGCTAAGGATTGTGTTTGTCGTTTGTTCATACTGGGGAGGTTTTTTTTTTTCTTCTTTACATTCATTTACTCTAAAGTTGCCCTGTGAACTTTCTGGTTTGTTTGTTACATACAATTGGCACCCTTAAAGGGTCCCTGCTGATTGTCTCATAGGATGCTCTTACATCTGGATTTTTCTAATTGCTTCCTCATGATTAGATTCAGGTTATGCTTATTGGCAAGAACACTACCTGATTTTGAGCACATCATATCAGCAGTCAGATGCGTTCAGTTTCTGCCTTTGTTCCAAGGGGTTCGCTTTGATCTGTTGTCTGTGTAGAATCTGCATGGCAGAGAAGATGCTTAGGAAATTAAGCTTCAGCACCATGCTTTGTTCTTCACGTTCTGTGCTCTGCTGTTTTCAGGGGATGCAAGGAGAACAAAGACTTACAGGACACAGAATTTGTAATATTATTTCATGATGGTCACCCAGAGTTAAATAAAAAAAAAATACAGGAAATCTGTCCACAGCACTGAAGCACTAGAAAATCCAGTTGAGGGCCTAGATCCCACGGCAATGTCTTGTGAGGTCTTGTTAAAGACCGAGAGTCCAGGATAATGACTCATGTAAGCCTATTCTATGGATCTGCGCTGGGAAGGCCCAATGGTCAGCTGTGGAAATTAGAAATTGTGTGCCAGTGAAGCTGAGGATCTGCATTGGAGCCAGGAAGTGATGCTCAAGGGAAGGACCAGGGCTCCCCTGAAAAGTACCACAGCCATCCTCAGCGACAATGAGGTCCAGAGCTCCTCCAATGATGAGAACAACTGAGTTCATATCAGGAAGCCAGTGTGACAAGCTTCTCCAGGAGATTGAACAGCACACATCTTCCCCTCTGGAGCCAGGAAGCGATGCTCAATATAAGGACTAGAGTTCCCCAAAGTGAACCATAGCCATTTTCAGCAACGAGGTCCTGAGCTCCTCCTATAACAGTGGCTGAATTCATAGCAGGGGAACCACTGATCTAGTTCAGCTGGTGTTAAGTTGAACACTAGTTACCAATCTACTATATCTCCAAAGAGAGAGAGAGAGAGAGAGAGAGAGAGAGAGAGAGAGAGAGAGAGGAGAGAGAGAGAGGAAAAAATACAGGCAGCCTTCTTGTACAGTTTCCATACTATGGAGCTATGAACCTGATATTAAAAAACAAAACAAACAAAAAAACTTGAATCAGTCGGGAACATGCCTAGGTTCTTTTTGTCACTGTCATTATTCTTCAAACAATACAGAAGCACAGCTACATGCATGGCATTGCATTGTGCTAAGATATGACAAGTCACCCAAATTGACTGAAAGCATACGTGACTGGGTGAACAGGTTCTACGCAGACATTCTGAGATTTTTTTTTCTTTTTTTTTGCCTCTGTCATTTCTACAAGGAACTCGAGAACTTGCAGACACGGATGTCCATGGGGTGTCCTGGAACCAATTCAGGGATATTACAGAGGTCCCACTGCAGAACAATCGCTTTTCCTAAGTCAAATTTTTTCAAAGTCTAGGTATTTAGCAGAGTCTGGAACAAGATGCAGCCATTTCCCGGCAAAGTCTGAAGTGCAAAAAGGAACCAAATCAGTCACGTACATCTGAAGATAAACTCAACTGATAGATCTGTTCTAGAAGTCTTAAGGTTTTGGGGTGATTCCAAATGCTCCAAAATTCTATTATTTCCTGTCTCAGGTAATTGTCACTGGCCACTTATCTAACAGTAAAAGCATAACTGAGTTGTCCTCATAGATGATGCCAAAGTACGAGCAAATTTCTTGAAGATTGCTGATTTGACATCAGAGATTTGATTAAAAAATAAATGTACAGGGCCAGAAATCTAGCTCCGTCACACAAGCACTTGCCTGACAAGTGTGAGGTCATGAGTTTGATCTCTGGTACCAAAAATAATAATAATAACAATAACAACAACAATAATAATAAATGTAATACAGTATTTATCCAAGTACATGGGCAGAAATATGGAATTTTATGCATGTCATTGCTTTTTTATGCATATTGCTTGTAAAGCTCTTGTGTAGCTAACCTTAGATACTTTAGAATCAGTGGTGTCCCTGGAAAGTTTACATCTGATGTTGAAGTGTCCTTTTGGAAAAAGGAAAGGAAGGCCTTTGGTTTCTTTTTTCCCCTTCCTTTTTGTGTTTTATTTTTAATTCTAAAAAGAATAAAACAAAACAAAACAGAACAAAGCAATTCAGAACAGAACAATGCAAGTGATACAGGACTCCACAATGAGACAACAGGAATTCAACAATGGCAACCATAATGTCTCTTGTTTGCTACAAAATAGCCACCCATACCTTCAGACATAACAAAAATCAAACAAAATAAAACAGAGCAAAACCAATCAAAACAAAACAAAAAATGAATGCATTACAGGACTTCAATACAAAATGATAGGAAATCAACAATATTTCCTATTATCTTGTTTTGCTTTTTTTTTTAGTTGTTATTTTTTCTTATTAGTGCGTGTTTGCAGTGCATAATGCTTGTATTACTTCTGGAATTTTGTGCAAGTACAGAAACACATCTTCATTTCTTTATTAGGCACTTCCCACCCTCTCCTTCTCTTCCTTCCTCCATCTGTGAACCCCTTTCCTGCTTGAGAAAAATTTATCTCCCTACTTGCTGATGGATAACAGGAGTTTGCTCTTTATCTACATTGCCTGCTTCTCCTATGAAAGAAACCAGGTGATACTGAAGTTTGTGTGTCTGATGTATTTCGCATCACAACATGATCGCGAAGTTTATCCTATGTGACAGAATAGCACTGAAAGATCCAGGGAGTGAAGTCTACATTTGATAACATGGCCATACATTTGTTCCAATTCTAAACACTGGATAAGCTAGATGTATTACTGGGTCTAAACAATGTTCAATGTGTATCATGCGTATGGGTGAATGCGTCAGAATGAAATCCCACTATTTTGTACAAATAAAATGCACTAAAAATCAATCAGTTCTTTTGCACTATTCACATCCTCCAACCAACAACATCAGAAAAGTTAAAGACAAAGCATCTCTCTGGAATCTTTCTGTCAACAAATTATACTGCAGCTTTATTAATAAGGCAAATGTATTATATTTAAAACACTGCTAGAAGAAATTCCATACATCTGCTTCCATTTAGTGAAGAACAAATCCAAGAGTTTGACATGGATCTTGTCCACACTTGCTTTTGAGCGCACTCTAAAAGTGCCAAAAATTCTTGCAAGGTTATTTTACAAAAATCGTGAGATATGACATATTTCCCCGAGAAGTTAAGATCGCATATTTATTTTCACAAACAGTTCTTGCCTCGGGAAATTCATTGAGCATTCCTGTAAGGCACACAGTCAAAGATGCACTAGGATGAAGAATTGGTAGAATTATTGGGAAGAAGAAATGAAAATACAGTGTTTCTGAAGGTTCTTGCCAGGTCACAGCCTTTTTTAGCATGTCACATTTTAAATCTTTTGTCCTTTATGATTCTTTCCCGGAAAAGAAGGTGGAACCACAGGTCATCCAGGCCTCAGAGATTCTTGTCAAATCTTCTGTTCTTTTCAGTATCTCCAATTCATTTTGATGGGTTATTTGATTTTCCTACATTCTGCTGATAAAAAAAAAAAAAGCAAAGTCTTTCTTTTCTCCTGAGAGGTCAGCTTCATTTGAGAATCGAATAGACACAGGAGTTTTTAGTGTGTTCATCAGTGCTCACGAAGCATTTTTCTTTTAAGTGGGAAGATCCGAATTATCATTTGGTCTTCAGGCCCTGGGTCCTCCCCCTGCCTCAAGTTTATCAGGTTATCGGTGAACAGTGACATTCTCCTTCTAGGGTGCCATTTTTCCTAAGGCAAAAAGTCCATTTCTTAGTCTTAGGGAAATACATTTGTTTTTCTCCTTTCAAGTCTATTTCCATAATTTATTTCCACTTTGGAAATGTTTCTATAGATTCAGACTAAGATTTGGCTTCACTTTAAGCTCCATGGCTGTCCAGAATTGTAAAATCACACGGCTGCCT
This sequence comes from Hydrochoerus hydrochaeris, assembly GCA_004027455.1. Taxonomy (NCBI): domain Eukaryota; kingdom Metazoa; phylum Chordata; class Mammalia; order Rodentia; family Hydrochaeridae; genus Hydrochoerus; species Hydrochoerus hydrochaeris. The sequence goes on from PVLA01004905.1 coordinate 128,926, forward strand.
CCTTTCTTTAGAGGGAACAAGTTTCAACTGCGGCTTCTCAGATTTATACATTTCCCCACGGGTCTTTTATTCCTTGGGCTGCTACTGAAGGATGGAATTTGCTGTTTCAGAAAAGTAACACTTTTTATTCACTAAAATATACCCTTTAAGGAGACATTCAGTTATGCAATATTTTTCATCTCTCTAATATTTTATTTATTTATTTATTTATTTGGTACTGGGGATCAAACTCATGACCTGGTTCTTGCCAGGCAGGTGCTTATGCCACTGAGCTAAGTCCCTGACCCATCTCTCCAGATACTATCTTTGTGTAAATCTTGGTGTCCTCTACAACTAACATGCAAATATCTCTCTTCTCCAACACTTATTTCTGACTCTTTTTCATCATCTCTCTTGATTCCAATCAATCTGTACACTTCTGTTTTCTTTCTTTTCTTTTTGAGACAGGGTCTCACTGTGCAGTTCAGAATGGCCTTGAACTCACTTTGTAGCCCAGGTTGGCCTCGAACTCACAGCGATCCTCCTGCCTCAGTCTACTGAGTGCCTGAATGACAGGCATGAGCCACCCCACCCAGCCTAATCTGTCCACTCTGGAAAAGTTTCCCTAGTCCTTCAATATACTTATCATTTGGAGAACAAAACCTAATGTCCTGCTTGAAATCCAGGGGACTCCTGAAGAAATCCCCAGGCTTTTCTTGCTGTCAGGGACTTGAATTCATTACTACTTTTCGAGCTCACATGGCTATGCATTCTAGCCCCATGAGCCTTGCTGTGGACAATTCCTCTGACATACCTGTCACGATATTGATGGATGACCTGCCTTGTTTCAAGAACTTGGAGGGATATAAACTAGTTAAAACCACCGCCCCTTCACCTGGACCAGGATGGCTGACAAGTGGGTGATTTTTATTGTCAAGAGTCTTGTCAAATTACCCTCACAGCAAGATATCAGCACTGATTCAGAACACTAATCCTACTGAATACCATGCAATGTTATCACAGGTCTATAGACTGCCTACATCTATAGGCCTTCATCTGTTCTTCCTTCCTATCATGTTTCTCCCTGCTTTAGACCACCCTGCAGCTTTACCCCACACATCCTCCTGCACTATACCTTTGCGAGGTGCGTTTGAGGCTTAGTTTCCTGTATGCACACGATACGCTGCCTCATGGGTATGACTCTTTTTTGCTAAGCAAACCCCACTGATTTGGTGGCTGACACTGCCTAGTGAGTGACACAGTCCAGGGATGGCACCAGGCTGCCCGTAACTGAGGCAGACTAGTTTGCATCCAGATGGTTCCCTGACTCCTGGTGCTAAAACAGGATTTTCCAGCACGCATCCAATGGAAGGGGGAACTTTTTTTTTGCATTTGGTGTGGATGCGTAGATGTGCATTACACACATGCATTGCACACACACAAACACACACACACACACACACTGTTATCTCCTCCTTTAAGGCAGGAGATAGAGCCGAACTGGGATCCAGCAAGCTTGTCATAAAGCAGGATTCTGTTCCTAACCAAGTGTGTAGCCCTGTGCCTCTCTCTCCTCTCATTTCTCAGCTCCAAAAAGCAGGAAAACCCAAGGAAGTAATCGGATCATGATCAATATAAACTGAATGATTTTGAGAAAGGAGTCACTCCGTCAAAGGTATCATTTCCGTCGCTTCCCATGAAAGGCAAACATTGTGTTTCCCAAAGTCCTGTGTATGCAGAGGGGGTTGGTAATCGCACATGGTGGCATGAGTTGATTTGAAGAATTGATTCAGCAGCAACCTATTCAATTATGCCTCATCGATTTACAAGCTGCATAACATGAAATGCCAGTTTGCCCAGGTCTTTATCAATGGGAGACCTAGCTTCTTAGGAATAGATGAATCACAGTATCTACTATATCTAATGGCAATTTCCTTCCAAGGAAGTCATTTGAAGAAAGATGTATCATCTATTTTCTTCCCTACCCAGACAACAAATTATTCAGTCGTTTTCACGATGGTGCTGGCAATACTGGCTCTAGTTTCTTCGGCAGATAAAACCCCTTTCTGCCATGGCCATTCAACTTCATGGTTCTTTCAAGTAAGAACTAGTCATGCAAGGAGAGCAGCTCTAGCCCTTGTGCCAAGGAATCCTCAAGCCAGTAAGGAAACTGTGGGAGATTCTCTTCAGAGTGTGCAAACAAGTTAATTTAGTTTACTATTGTGGGGATGCTGGGGGAGCCTCATTCTTCTACCAGCTGGAGGGAAGAAGCTAATGTCCGCTCAACCTACCAGCATTCCTGAACAAGTACTTCTGCCACAAAATAGTAGGTAACTGAGTTGGCGTTGATGGGCAACACATCAGAGAGGCCAGAGTTTACCTATCTACTTAATTTTCCCCAAAATGGAATCTGAAATGCGTGGTAAATGTCCTGTGTCTGCTCTCTGGCAATTGGGGGTCTGACCATCTATTTTAAGGACAATTCTCAGGGTTCAAAACTTCATCAAGTACACAGAGCAAATGCACAAGGAAGGCAATCTGACTGCATCCCACACTTGTAAGCAAAATCACAGGCTCGCTTTTGTTATTACTTTAATTATTGGAGTCAGGGGACTTTAAGCTGCTCTTCTTAAAATGTTTAATGTGCTCTACAAACAAAACACTGCCTTATTATTATTATTACACTTCCCTTTATCCATGGGGAATATTTTCCAACACTCTGAAACCATGGAGTCCTAAATATATATATATATATTTCTTTTTCTATATCTACATAACTCTGGTGAATTTTTATTTATGAATTTGGCTCAGTGAGAGACTAAAAATAGCTAACAAGAAAACAGAGTTACAGAGCACATTCTTTTCTGTACCTACATATCTATGGTGAATTTTAATTGATAAATCTGACTCAGTAAGAGACTAAAAATAACTAAGGAAGAAAAAAAGAGTAACAGAACACCACAGTAGTAAACGTTACATACAAACTTATGAATTTTTTCTGGAATATTTCCATTGGATGTTTTTAGACCACAATTGACCATCCTAGAATATAAAATTACGAACAAGTGGATGTACGGGTCTTTGATATTAGATGCGGAAACCTTTTTATAAAGTTTTTCCCTCTTTTTATTAGACTATGTGTGGGATAGATAATAAACGCTTTGAACATGGGGATCTGACACCCTTGTCATGCTGGATCTTCTGTTTTCTTGTTTCCTTTCCCCACCCCTTGCCTTCCCTCCTTCCCAGATTCCTTCCCATCTTTACATATTCATGGTGTGTTCTATCATCTCTTACTTTGCTCTTAAAAGGTTGCAAAGCTCAGCCCACGCCCATGTTTCTCGCAGTGCTCTTCATGGGATCTGCATGTTGGAAGCAGCCTGCCTGTCCATCAACAGATGAACGGGTGAAAATGAATGTGGTAAGGACACCCAACCCTCCACCTTTGGGAAGGATACATGTGAGTCGTTTGTAGGAAAGTGGATGCAACTTGAGACTATTAGGCTAAGCCAAATAAACACAGAATGTTAAATATTGCCTAGTTTCTGTTGTATGAGAAACTCAAGGCATGAGGTGTGGAAATGTTTGGATCCCTA